>VXBC01008097.1:368118-419866 GCA_013399945.1 Ploceus nigricollis | reverse complement strand
TATATATATATATATATTGAATTTTTTTTTTCTCTAAACAATCTGAAAACAAAATATATTAAAAATCAAAACCAAAAAACTTTGAGAACATTGGAAATTTACCAAAAAATATGTATGAAACATGATGGGTAAAAATGGAAATAGAGAAAGAATTAGCATTTTTGCATAAATCTGACCATCCACTTTTCTTAGAATTGTATTTTACATTTCATACTTTGTCCCACTGCAACATAGTTGTACAAAATTAATTTTAGATGTGATTTAAATATTTACAGAATTTAAAAAGTACATTTTCAGTCCAAGTGAAATAACAACAAATTATTACCTGTTCTTCTCTTTGTTTCACCTCTGTGGTTGCAAAGCCTGAAAGATATTTACCTAGAGCACCTTAGCAAATCAAAACCAACATCCTCGTTTCCATCTCCCGTGGAAGGGATCCCATGCTGGAGCAGGGTAAGAGTGTGAGCCCTTCTCCTGAGGAGGAAGGAATGGCAGACATGTGATGAGCTGACCATAGCCCCTGTGCCCTGTCCTGCTGCATCTCTTGTGGGGAAGAAATAGAGAAAACTGTGAGAAAAGCCTGAGAAGAAGAGAGGGAGGGTGGTAAGGTGCTTTTAAGGTTTGGGTTTATTTCTTATTTTTTTTCGTTTCCATGATTTCTCTAACTCTGAAAAGATATGGGGAAGAAGGCTGACCACAGCTACCTTCTTTGTCTGCCCATAAGAATCATAACTAGTAAACTCAGCTAAACTCTGCTGTTACTTATTGCCTTTCAAGTTATAGCAAACCCAAAATTTAAATAATAGTTGTTGCAAAAGATAATATTGTATATGAAAGATTTAAACTGACTTTAAAAAAACCCCAACCAAATCAAACATTCCCCCCTGCCACACACATATCAGCATAGTACTCTTATATAATACATATTTCATAAATATTGAAAGATAAAAAGTTTTGACCCAAAGAAAGTGGAGAAGAAGGTCTCTAAGGACAGCAAAACTTTTGAGAGCTATCATAGGAAGAAGAATAATATTTTCGTTTTCTTATGTATAGGCTTTGTGCTGAATTGATAAATGAATCTCACTTTAACTATATACATTTGGATAGGCAGAGCTGTATTCACCAGATGATCTGACACATTGAATACAAACACATTGAATAATTGTACTCTTCTAACTTAAGAGAGAAGAGACAGTCATACAAGGATTAATTATTTAATGTTTCTACCCAGCTTGAAAACATAGAGTGTTGCTCCTTTATCACTGTTAACTAGTACAGATGCTTGGATTTCCTTCAGAAAAGGTGGGTGTGGGGAGAAAAGCAACAAAATGAAATAAATAATTCAGCAAATACTTTTGTGATATAATTATATTTCTTTTTTTAAACACTTCTGTATGCATATTTATGTTGTTGTTGTGGTTTTTTTTTAATTAAAATGTAAGTATGGTCACAGTTTTAAGAAGTATTGAACTGTTACCCCATTTAGTTAAAACTGTAGCACAAATGACTGTTCATGCACAAATTCAATCCCAGCACCTACATGTACCCTTCAGCCCTTAAACAGAGAGAAGGAATATGGGGAAAGAGAGGAAAAGGACTAGAACATAGTCTGTATGTGAAACACCTTGCAAAAATTATATTTTTAAATGCCTCAGAAAAGACTGTTTCTCAATTTATTCTCCACAAGGTGAGCAGAGGTTTCCTTGTTTATTACTGAACTGAACCTTGAAATAACCATGTCTTTATATTCATGGGTGCAATTTACACATTTTCCCATCTTTACACTGGTGTTCACTCATCTGTGTCTTGGCTATAGGCTATCTAGTCTTGGAAATAATACAAGTTTCTATTTTGTATCAGAATGAAAATTTCTATGTAAATATGTTGTCACAATATAGACAGTTTAATTGGGGCATGCTATGTCACTATAACTGCTCTATTGAACTGCCTCTTGGGGAACTGATTTAGGCTTTCTGATAGTGAATGGTTGTGGTATAATAACCACTGCTCAATCAGGACAGTAATTAGCATCAATTCTGTTTAATTGAACTAAATTTAACCAGAGTAAAGAAGTAAAGTACTGATTAACCTCCAAACTATTGATCAGTGCTCACTAATTCTCCAAAGACATGAAATGATTATATCATTAAAGGACATAAATGTTTAACTTTACAAATAAAACAGTATATGGAAATGCAGTCAGCATAAATAGCATTCCTACATGGGCAAAAGCAGTCTGAATACATTATCTCTATAGTCACGATTCCTTTTTAAATTTAAATTGTTCAACTAAAATTTACATAGTTGATGTAAATGACTAACTGCAGTGGTTTTTTTAGTACCTGTACATAAGGAATCACTCAATTCCACAACTTTGAGAGAGTGATGAATTGTAAAGGTGAGACATAGATTTTATAATGTCTGAGAGTAATGATACACCAGGGCAGGAAACTGCATGACACTTGGTCTCTTACTATTCTCATCTCTGTACCTGTACAAATATACCAGAGACAATGGGTTTCTTTTCTTCTGCACCAGAAGACAAGAATATGGTGACATATGCATGTCACAAATGTTGCAGATTTTCCCAAGAGCAACAGTTGAGAGCTACATCTCTCACAATAATTAGCATCTCTGGTGATTTTTTCACAAAGTACTGCATTCAAAGAGCTCAGCATAATTCAAATCTTTGCACCGAGTTGCAAGGATTTTAAGAGGGTTTTTCTTTTTCTTTGTAATTTCACATACATTTAGAATTAATTATTATATTTTTGTTGTTCTTTTGCTGAAATTTCTATACAATGCCCACTCAGGGACATATCACCTATCAAGGCATGATGACTACTCTTTGAATGTAATAATGATAACACTATTTTTTTTTTTTTGGTTTGTTGGTTGGTTGGTTGGTTGGTTAGTTTTTTGTTTGTTTGTTTTTTGTGGGTTTTTTGTTTTGTGGTTTTTTTTATTTTTTTGTTTCTTGCCTTTTTTTAACAGTTGAAAAGGGTCAGTGGAATGTACAACCTTGTTTTTTTTACCTACCCTCAAGTTAAACCAATTACTTTTCTCATGATTTTAATGAGAATTTCCACAGAGATTTTGTATCAGTTTTTAGAATATTTTCACCAACTCCATCCAGCTGCAGTTTTCTAAAAAACCAATATGATATCAAATGTGTAAGTACAACCATGACAAAATAACTTTCGTTCCTTTGTAGTTCAGTGGTTTCATACAAAGGTATAGATCTAAAAATATTATTCCTTTTCTGTCTATACTGAATTTCTGCATCAATTTTCAGAGGTGATTATTTCTTCAATAATTTCCAAAAGAAGGCAGGTCCCTTTGTTACATATTAGGACAACAAGGGACTGCATCCAGCTGTTCAGGATTTCTCTGCACAGCTAGGATTCTTGTATATAGTGTGCATGTGTCCTGCTTTAATCCCAACCATCAAGTAAACCCCACACAGCCACCTGCTCACTCCCACCATGTGATGGGGAAGAGAATTGAAAGGGTGAAAGAAAGAAAATAACTCATGGACTGAGATAAAATTTTTTTAAACACTTCCTGTTGGCAGGCAGGTGTTCAACCATCTCCAGGGAAGTCTGGCTGTATCAACAATGCCAATACAACAATGACTAAGGAAAAAAAATGCCATCACTCCAAAAGTCCCTCCTTCCCCCTTCTTCCCCTGGCTTCCTATGTTGAGCTACATGGTGTGGAACATTCCTTTGGTGATTTGGGGATCAGCTGTGTCCTCACGAATCTCCTTGTGAACCCAGAGCCTGCTCATTGGTGGGATGATGTGAGAGGGAGAAAAGGCCTTGACGCTGTGCAAGCCCTGCTCAGCAATAACTAAACATCCCTGGGTTATCAACACTGTTTCCAGTACAAATCCAAAACATGGCTCCTTATTACCTACTATGGATAAAATTAACTTTATTTCTGTCAGAATCAGAACAGTATGAAAAACCTACACTGTCCCATTTTTTCACTAATTCTGCTTATGTTTTTTATTAGTCACATCAGGAACTTGGTCTCCATTGCATAACTTATGGTCTTTTTCTTCAGCTACTGGAAGTTCTTTTTAACAAATGTAGGTTCTCATATACAGTATGTAGCTTCTCATATCCTTTGTTTCTAGCAGAGAATTAATTTATCTAGTGTTTTGTAACTCTCAGAAGCACTTTCTGCAAAGTACTGATGATCCCTTTTTTAAATTCTTACTAGAGCAACCTTCCAAAAATTCTGACAAAAGCTTTAAGAAGCAGCTGGTTACCTGATAATGCTTTCTAAGAATATCCAAAACCACCAAATCAACTGTATATTGATACTCTCCTGCCTAGAATGTATTTACTACTGTGTCTTTTGTCACACTGTGTGAAGATAGCTCCTTCTTGTAGGTTCCTCCATATTCCCTTGGCCTCTGATTTCTCCGTCAGTCACAAAATTTAGTCAGCTTCTCTGTAGTCCACTCTTTCTTGCTTGGAATGTACTGGCTGGAAAATTATTTGTAATCTTTGTGAAACAGAGGCAAATATTTTTTCTTTAATTTATGCTGCAAATATGAAAGACAGAATTCCAGTACTTCTCCTGTACTTTTCCTGAATGCATGCTGTTTGTTGCTCTCTTTGCAGATTAATCTTTAACTTGGTTATTACTGGCATAATATGCTACAAGAGTTACATGAACCATCTTTTTATCATGCTGGTAGAGGATTTTTTGTTTGAGTTTGCTTCTTGTTTTGTTTGGTTTCCTTGTAAAATCCTGTGTAATTGATTAGGTTTCAAATCTATCCAAGTGTTCCACTTTGATGTCTGCAAAATTACAGAGTTCCATCACAACATTTTATTTTTGCAGTTTGTTTTGCTATACCTAAGCTTCCCAAAACTAGGTGGAATTGTTCAAGTCATGTTGTACAAGATATTTTTAATATACTTCTGAATGACATAACTTTTGTGTAATAGCCTGATTTTGCATGGTTCTAGACAACATGATAAGAATACTGATAACCAAAGGACAGAAGAATTGAATTGTATCTGACCTGGATAACCAGCTGTCTCTACAGGTAGTGATTTCCAATTTCTTTTAGAGGAAATCTTCCTTGAGGAAAAATTGACCATATTCTCACTCACTTAGGGTCACTCTACTCCTTAACACTGCCTATTTTTGTGACAACCCCCACTGCCTTACCAACACTTAGCCAAGACTCATTAGGTTGGCCACGTCTGCCTATAAACATTCACACATCTCTCCTCCTCATCCTCCTGTTTGCAGGATGGGGGCACAAATTCATTGCTCTTTCGGGAGCAGCAACAGTGCTGACAAACTTATTTAGGGCTTTATTCTGTATTTGATGGAATGAACAAGACAATCACCCTCCTTGTATACATGCCTACAGATGCCTTTAAATCAGTAGCCTAAAAAAATATTTATTGCTGTTCCTTTAACTCTAGCTTTTTGTGTTCCTATTTTTTGGGTAACCATCATTCTGCTTTCACACATATAGGGGCAGAGTTTTTCTGCTCTTCCAGACTTCCCATACTATTTCTGAACATTCTTTGCATCAATAGAGGACAGTGTGGGCCTAGTAGAATTGAACTAAAATCTCATAAATCATGCCAAAAACTAATGGTTCAAGCTACATCTTACAAAAAAGCCTTCCCTGAAGTAATATTCTGTTAAACTGAATATGTGTTGAAAAATCAGAGGTTTGCTATTAATGAATATGGCCAAAAGACTTGTAGAAGCATTTTAATTTTCTATTTTTTTTACACTGTTAAATTATTTCTGTTATAGCTCCTATAGATTTTCCAGTTGGAGAAATTGATTTTTGAATCAATTTCTACTGCTACATGTTACAAAATAAAAACTACACATAAACCTAATGTTGGACTTTACTCCTAACAGCCCTGGACTGTGACTGCATGTGCAGACAAAAAGGTAGATGACCTGAGAAAATCTGCAAAAAATATCCTAGCTCAGAGGTATACAACCAGTGGCATCAAATACATGGATTTTGGCCAGTTAAAAAAAAATTCTAAGTGCAGTTTGTTCTGTCATATTTTTATCTTTTATTTTTCAGTTTATTTCCTGAATTTGTTCCACACACATTGTTCTTTCTCTTATCCTTCTGTCCATACTTAATTCCTTTCATTTTGTTTTCCATTTTGTTTATGGTTTACTCTACCAAGGAAACATGTACTATTAATCCAAGGGATATTTGCCATTCGTTCTTTATATATACAACCCTTCCTTTTATCATTATATATCTTATTTGTTTGTATTTTTCATTCCTATAAGTTATCCCCGTAAGGAATCTTCCAAAAATTATCTCAGATACTTACTCAATAAGCATGAATACCAACCTATCACAGCAGAGGTGAAAAATATATTCAAATTGCTATTTGAAAAATATGTTTAAATTGTATTGCTTCTAAAACCTTATTCTGGTGTTAATTGAACAATTTAGCTTGAAATTAGCTTTTGAAATTTCTCTTAAGTGTAAAATTTATTATATGTACTGCAGAATATGACATTTTTGTTAAAAAAAATCACTGCTACTGATTTTGAGTGATATTTCTTAATATATTTCACTACATATGAGCCTTTCAGATATGGATATTGGCTGTATAGCAGTCTTAAATTTAGCAACTTGTGCACGGAAAAAATGAAGATTTTTTTTCTTCTCCTCAGCAGTCAGAATACCAGCTGACACATCTTTGAAATATGCAGTTTACAAATGGTAAATATCTGTATTTACTGAGGTTTTTTAAATAATTTTTTTTTTAATATTTAAAACTCATTTCAGGGTGAAATATTCACATTGCGTCAAGGATGAAAGTATTTGTCTTCATCCTTGTCTGGAGGCAGATAAATAGGTAACCTCAAGAGCAAACAAACAAACAAATTAATTACATATACAATCCCCTTTGGTTTTGGTAAACTGGGTATAAATTGCCCAAAATCACTGCAAAAAACTGTCATGGGATTCATTTGTGTGCTTGCCCAATGAAAACTATATGCCAAATATGAAGTTTCCAAAAGGAAATAGTTAAACATTTCTTTTATTTTGGCCATACAGTATAAAAATCTATTGCTATCAGCAGAGATTCTGCAAAAGGAAAATTTCCTTTCTAACAGAAATGAATTAATATCTTTTATGTGATTTAAATTCCTCAGATAAGAAGTAAAGAACAAAATGTGCTTGCATGCAGGTGAATTTGAAGAATGTGTATTTCAAGGAAGAAGAAACAGTTTCTAATTTGGTCCTGACTACATTGTTATTTGGTTTCTCTCTCTTGGGAGCTATGTGGTCTTTAGAGACAACAGTCTTCGGGGAGTCAGGGATTAATTGATGATAATTACAGTGTTTCTTCAGAATTATTAGAGTATTTTAAATAAAAAATTTATGACAGATAATTGATCCTGTGAAAAATTTTTATCCATTGCCAGAAAGCAAATATATATAGTATGTATCATCAGACAGTCAAATAAAATACTTGTAATTAAAAAATAATTCTACATATTAAAGAAAAGATGGTGTTAATTCCATCATTAGGTTTCATCATTAGGTTTAAAGGCATTCTCAAGTGCTATAGCTCAATGTTTCTTAACTGTTGAATGGATACCACATTTCTTCTCCCAGTTAAATTCAGATTTGCCTTTTATGTGCAAGTAAAATGTGAATAAACAGTCAGGCTTTTTCTATTCTCTCTGTCTTTGTGTGAACACTTTAGAGAGTGACCTTTGAAAACAGTACCTCAGAATAGAAATGGATGCTGACTTTCAAAGCTTTTGACAAAGTTAGCACACTGAGAATATGCTGCTATGAAATTAGCAGTTCTGCCAGATGGTTTGTACCTGCAAGCTCTGCCATAATTACAATAACCTCATCATATTCTTGGTCTTTCATCACCTTGAATATTTTTATTGCAGTTGTGCAGACATCTTTAAACATTTCACCTCAAAGAGTGGAGCTTTCATTTGGGTGAGAAATTGCATCATAAAACTGTAAATTAAGAAAATTAATAATCTCATATTATTTATAATCTCATATTATTGAGTTCCTCACCGCCAGTTATTCTTCACAAGGGAGATTGCTAACATATTTAATGGCTCAAGAGAAATTTTGAGATGCCCTGAACATGGAACTTTCATTGTGTATGCCCTATGTTAGGACTTCTGGAAGATATTCAGTCTTTGCAGCTAGCACCAAAATCCCATTCTAATGGAAACATGACCATGCTTTTCCTCTTTTTAACTGCCACAGACAGAATGAAAGCTGCAGGCAAAATTTATCAGGGCAGCAGTCTCATTGAGTCATGAATTTCCACTTCCTTGCTCTCTTTCTAAACTCCTTCTCAAAGAGAAGTCTATCTATGGTTGGATCCAATCCAAGTCCCAAACTTGGTCAACAGTTCATGTTTAAAGGACTATATAGGAACAATTGAGCCTTTATGTGAATTTATCTTTTATGAATATTAACACAAACATATGAATGTTATGTTTGTTTTATATAAATATAGATATGTTGATAGAAAGATAATTTATATTGATTATAATAATTAGACTAAAAAGACATTAATCAGAATTAACACAGTATAGATAGTTATAAATAATAGTATAATGCCATATTTGTTAAATCAATAATTTCAAAACTATCTTAATAATTAATAAGTAGAGATTTATGTTACCTACCCATGCCAATGACTGTGGCCAAATATCTCACTCGGCCTCACGAAGTAGCCTTGAGGCGACCCTGCTCAAGGCAGGAATCTCCACACAGCTCCAGAAGAAATGTGTTAGGTTAGTCCTGTAAAACAGTGGAACTGAGCTTTTATAGCATTAAGTCATTGACTGTCAATCAAATGTTTCTAAGCTACATCTGCCAGCTCAGCAGCCTTCAGCTCAGCAGCTTTAGATAAGATATTGGTGCTATCACTTCTTGGTTCCTTCATCAGGAACTTTGCCGTATCCTCACCAGTGTCAGTTTCTGTCAGGAAACACTATTTTTCACATCCTTAGAATTTTTAACCTTAGGATTGCAGAGTCAGGCTGGTCTCAGTATTCTTCAAGACCATAAGCAGTGTAACCCCAATGACAGTTTACCCCCACTTAGGCAGAGCATCCTGCTGCAATAACATATTTCATTATCCTAAAGCAGTGGAAAGGCAAAGGAGATCACTCATTGTCATTCTCCGTCAGAACTGTTTAGATTAGAAGAACCATTATAATTCTCACACTTCTCTCCCGTACGCGTTTATAATCAAGTTTGTTTAAGAGAGTTCTCATTGGGAATCCATCTTAATTTGGACTATGCAGTGAATATCCACGTAAGAGTCACATTACCTAGACCTATAGATAACTGTTCATTTAATTTGTGAATCTTGCAAAAAAAGTTCATGCCTAAAAGAGGTGTCTACCTAATCAAGTGGTTCAGTGTCATAGAGGTTAATCTGCAGTCAGAGGCATTAGGTGCTGATGACCAGTATCCATCTGAGGTATATTTCAGGGGGGGCCTGCATTAGACTAGCTTTATCTGTCCTGTGAGGTGCTGTGAGGAGTGCTGAAGACAACTTTTGGAACATATCTTCCAGACAGCTCAGTTCAGATTTTTCCATAATGTGATTTAAAGCATATAGGGTAGGGCAGGATAAATCTCCTTTGAAGCAGGTTCCTGGTTTGGACTCAAAGGGGGTTAGGGAGACACTCACAGCTGGTGGTTCTGTGCATCCACAGAACTGCACAGCAGAAGTAAACGCAGGTGACATTGCACTTACCACATCATTAGCAAGTCTTTGCAACTCTGTGTTTCTCTGAACAGGATGATTCCATTCCTGAGACTGTCACAAACCATGGGTCAACATCTCAGATGACATCTAGTAATTTTCCATATACAGTGTTAACTTGTCACAGTAAAAGAAGATACTCATCTGGTGAGGAGAGGGGTTCATTGGGCATCAAGGAGTAGATGTGCTCTAAAGCAAGGAAAGAGTGAAATTGTGACTTCTATAGCCCTCTATAATGCCAGTGAAACGTACACTCCAGGTTTGTACACATCTTTGGAACAAGAAGGTTTGATTCAAGTTTCTCTGTTCTCTAACACTGAGAAAGTCTCTTATTTTCTTTGTGCTACATTTCTTTACTTATAAAATGAGTAAAATACCCTCTGCGCACAGTAGTTGTAAGGATAAATAAAGACTGTGAAGTACTTTTATACCACTCCAATGGTCTTGTACAGCACATATAGACTTGAAGCAGTGAATGATAAGACAATAGTAAACTTAATGTGTAGTAAATACTGTATAGAAAGAAAACCAGAACAAGCCCTGCAATGATTCTTAATCTTGGTATGCTTGATGATTTTTAAGTTTTCTGACTAGCACTTTCTTATTTCTAACTCATTACTATATTAGAGAACTAGAAAACAACTTGTGATAGTGAAAAAGGATACTTGGTCTCCTTTCTAGATGAACAAAACTTAGTCTTCAGCTGGAAATTTACAGGGCAAGTAGTGAAATTCACTGTTTTCAGAATGCTGTCAAGCTAAATAAAGAGAAAGAATGCAGAAAGCATTTTGTTTTTATCTCTTCCATTGCCATAACTCCTTGCTCTTGACTGTGACAAGACTAGGTAGGAAAAAGTGTGAGGAAGAAGTGTGATTATGTGGATTGTAAGTGGGTTATATCCTTTTAAATATCAATACATCATATGTGCTCACCCACTGAACAAGGCCTGCCAGCCAGCTGCCAAGTTGTTTAAAGTCTTGGTAACAACCCATCAATTAACAAGTGGAATTGCTGCCTTCTGGTATAGAATATTTTGTCTCACTCCCACCTGAATTCACTCCACATCAGATCATTTCAGCCTAGATGTAACAGTAGATGGCAAAGTAATATCCGGTGTATTGATTTAATTTAATGCATCAGTTTCAATAAGTCATATGGGTTAAGTTCAAGTCAACCCATGCTAACTGTCATATTTGAGGATCCAGAGCTCTCTCTTTCTTACATAAACCTATAGAAGTTCTTTTAATTTTTATTAAATTGTCTTGGAAAAGCCGTTCTTAATTCTGCTTAAGCAGCTTGTAGGGGTGGCCAGAGGGGAGATACACAAAAATACAAAGAGACAATATTAGAGATAATGAGTTATAAGAGAGAAAGGAACTTTTCAGAGGTTTCTGGTTGCATTTGCATTATCTGTAGCACTTATGCTCCAGGATGCAGTTGAACCTTTCATTGTCAGTAAAGGTGAACAAGAAAGGCTTAATGTTTGCCATGGCACTGGATAAAAATCACTTGAGAGGAATCACATGGCCAGCTGAATCTCTGAAGTTTATTAATGCTGGGAATATCACTGTGAATGGACCTGGTGCTCTGTTGGGTGCAGAGCTCATGAAAAGCTGGTTTTGACCTTCCTTTCCATTATAGGACTCTGTGCATATGGCAGTATAATCTCTCGTCACATCTTTCAAAGAAAACAAGAGCGAGCATATGCTCCACTTTCAGTTTGGAGGAATGAATAGAGCAGAGACTGCCTCTCTTTCTCCCCATTTTGTAAAGGCCTTTATGAGAACTGTGACAAAGTGTTCTACAGGAAGAGAGGCAGAATAAAGAGCAAATGTTTCACAGAAGTAGCAATAGTTACAGTCATGCAGATAGCTAGGAGAAAATGACATGCCGTGTGAGGATAGAGAAAAGTAAAAGAACAAGAACACTGAAAGCCTAAAGCGCTGAGATGCCAGTGTTCTCCTTCAGCCTGAAGTGAGCACAGCGAGGAGATGTGCTGAGCTGAGCAGAGAGAGGATTTGGTTGCAGGGTAAAGTGAAAAAGGAGAGTTGTGGGTTGACACACAAAGAGAGGAAGTAACTCAGTAGGAGGAGGACTTCTGGAGCAAGAGGCAATGTAAGCAAGAGATGTCCTCCATCTGCAGAGTTTTGTAGAGAAAATGTTATCACTAGAAGTGCCTGCTGAGGGCTCATTCTGTGCAAGAGCTAAATTCTGATTTCATTTTTTTAAAGTGGAAATCCACTGAGTCCGATTCTCATCTTTCAATATTATCATAGAGATATAATTTCTTGTATTTCTTGTCCATCCAGGTGCTTTTGGATGCAATTTAGAATATTTATTGGCTGTGCCTAGCTTGAAATTCAAAATGTTTTTGCTGGACACAGGTGTCACTGACTATTATTACACTGTAAGTGTAAAGATTCAGGTTTACAGTGCCAGCATTTGGAACTTTAATTTAGAAACTCACATTCTGAAAGTAAACTCTCTCTGTAAACCCTATAAGCAGCAATACCGTGCCAAAATATTCATAGGGAAAAAATAAAAAGACAAACCCTAAGGAGCATTTCCATTTTACAGAAATTATATCCTAGAAAAATGTAATAACTTGAATAAAATTATATTTTGAGGTTACTAAATATATATACTGCCTTTCCAAGTTTGTCTGCAGAAGAAATATAACACCAGAGAATTGATCTCCCTATTAATGATTAGACTCAACCATTTGGCCTTTCTGATTGTAAATGCAAATTGCAAAGCATCCTATTAATTATCAGTTTGTCAGACCAGTTGAGTGGCTTTTTCTACAAGAGCTACTTAGGTAGCTTCTAAGTCAAAACTAATGAGCTATTCCTGTGAGATTTTTGCCCAGAACAGCTAACACTTCTGGGGATTGTGTGTAAGATTATACCATCTTTAAGATACGTCAACACCTTCAAAAGCAGATTTTGTGGCTATATCCAAACTTGCTTTCAGCTGGCTAGCTTTGAAAGAGAGTAGATTGCACTGGTCTCAGATCAGTTTAGCTGCCTGAATATTGTCCCTGGATGCTGGGGAACTCAAGTGCCTGGACTGACCTTTATGCTATAGCAGCAACAACATTTGAATTCATTGTCTTAAACCTAGATGGTATTTATGCTTTAAGATGATTATTCCATTGAAGTGTAACCTTAGGATCAAAGTGCAGATGTACCAAAAGCAACAAAAAGGGGAATGCATACAATGCAAGAAACAAGAGCAGATCTTGTTCTAGAGAATCTTCAAAAGATCCTTTCAAATTTCAAACGATGTTTATACGTCCAAAAAATATTTCAGCTCTCAAAATGCTTTATTTACAGTACAATTATGTACTTATACTGATTTTAGAAGACATTTGGGACAATATTTTAATGGCTTTTCAGGAATAAAATGGTAGTTTCTTGAAAGTTAACGTTATCTATTCCTATTTGGCTTGTCAGTTGTGGAAAAAGTTTATCTTTATTCCCCTCTCTCCCTCTATTATTATTGTGTACCTCTATTATTGCTGTGCAATAATCAGTTTTAAAATATTATTTAATAGATAAAGTATTCTCATAATTTTCATTGGATATAATCTTATTCCTTCTAGTTGTGTAACATGATTGCTGATTTCTATCCACCTAGATTCCTATATGGTCCCACTGGGTAATGTCATTTATATCTGTGTAAAAATAGAAACCATTAACAACTTTCACTTTCTTTCTGCTTTCTCACCCTGGAGCAATAATTATCTATGTTCTTTAGGGGTGGGTGAGAGACAGAGAGGTAAAGGAAAAAAAGTGGGACCTTTTATTTCATAAAGAGGTTTAATATTTTTTTTAAACTTGGCTTCATTGTAATTTCAAATGAAGAGCAGGCATGTTTACAGTCTCCATGAAAGGCCCGAGCCCTCAGTTCTCACGGTTCCTTGTAGAGATGGCTGAATTCCCTGGACATTTGCTGTTCTCCTGGGGAACCGCTCTGCTTCTGAAGAGTTCTGTAGTCCAGACTAACAAACAAACATGATTATAAGATTTATTTTTTTAGCTTTGTAGGAGAAGTTAAACTGAAGATACCAGATCCGAATATAAATTTGAGACCTGTGGTCATTATTCTTACTTCAGATATTTTAAGTCAGTCTTTATGAAAGTTCTCACACCCTGTAAGTTTTCCCTACATTTTCTGTAAAGAATGAAGTAGTTTCCAAAAAAATAAAAATGTACTAAACCTTTACTGAAGAGAGAGAGACCAATCCTGAATTTTAGTAGGAGTCAATATCATTGAAAGTTCCCAGTAAAATGTAAAATAAGGGAATAAAATTTTATATAATGCAAGAGTTGTTGTGAGCAAAATAGAGGAAGAAGCAACACTGAGCCACTGATCCAGCAGACCTGCATAACTTATCACTTGTTCTGAGTCTGAGGTAAAGTCAAATTCTGTCTGAACATAAACTTCAGATATTGGTCAATCATCATGACTTCAAAACATCGCTCTCAGAAAACAAAACTTTTTTTAATATATATATGCATATATATACAATTGTTTGCAATTAAATGAAGCATAGAAAGTGTGGGAAAAAACCTAGAAAATTTGGTTTGAAATGTGACTGTATTAAAATATTGAACTACTTTTGCTTATATGACTTTCTGAAGACATTTTTTTTGCAAATTTTATGCATTTTTGTTGACAGAGTGAAACTGTACATATTAATGTTCTTTAAGAGACAGATATATCAATGCAAAAGTATAATCTCTATTTACTGTTATGGGAAGACAGTGGGCTGAGAGAGGTGGGCCTGTTTTCCTTGGGAAAAGATGACTGAGAGGGGATCTTATCAAAGCATACAAATATCCTAAAGGCAGGTGTCAAGAAGATAGAGCCAGGCTCTTTTCAGTGGTGCCCAGTGACAGTACAAGGGGCAATATGGGCACAAACTGAAACACAGGAAATTCCACCAGAATATGACGAAAACCCCTCTAATGTGAGCATTCCAGAGCACTGGAACAGGATGCCCAGAGAGGTTGTAGAATCTCCCTCTTTGGAGATATTCAAAACCTGCCTGGATGTGATCCTGGACACCCCAGTCTAGGTGAACCTCTTGGAGGGAGGGTGGGGGATTATGTGATCTACAGACACCTCTTCCAACTCCAACCATTCTGTGATTCTGTGAGAGTATAGAAATGCAGAAAAAGAGAAAATAATTTCAAGGGTTTCTTGCACACTCTGATAAAAATATGATTAGCCTATGACAAGAGTAATTTCCCCCAGTATCTATGAGCTTGCTTAGATGGACACTATTCAGTGACAGACCCATTGGTTCACTATGATATGTGGATTTATATCCTCCTTCAAATGTGCCCTTTTGTCCTTTGCTATTATTTATTTATGCCAGCAGTAACCCTGTTTCATTTTTAATAAAATACCACTTCCCCAAATGTGAGACTGATGAAATTATTTACTGTAAATTTTGTACCTTTGTAATCCTTGTTTTCTCTTTGTCAAATCATTTATAAAATGATTTCTATCAGGTGATTAACCTTTTGCAGATGCTGAGAGCTATCCAGAAAAATTATCTCAGTGACTGTAATGGTATTTCCCATGTCTGTGAGTGTTCCTAAATGTGAACAGGGAATATACAAACTGACCTTGTGACTGTATTTATTTGTCAGTTTGCATAAATGTATTTTAGGAATATACTTTTGCAAAACTGTCCCTTTTACTATCTGCCATCTGTGATATGTTTTCATTATAATGACTGCATTTTAAATAGCAAATGCATTATAGGTTTTAAAATGTGTATGAACCTTTGTTTCTGTGAGATAGCAAGAGAAAACAAAATGAAATCTTTCTCATAAGACATAAATTTTTCATGGAAAAGAGTTATTAACATTTTTCTACCTTCTTTGCTATGAGATCTCTGAAGAACATGATAATATGGGTCATAGCTTCCCTTTACTTATGCTATTATATCTTGGCCTGACCCAATGAAAAACTGAAACTGGAAATTTGCAACCAATTTGGATACCCACACTCAATAATGTCATTTTTTTCTTTTTGTCCAAGTTATCTTTAGAAGAATTGGGATTGTTAAGCTGAAAAAGAGAAGGCTTTGGCCTTCCAATACCTGAGAAGAGCCTACAAAAATGATGGAGAGAGACTGTTTGCAAGGGCGTGAAGTGACAGGACAAAGGGAATGGATTCAAACTGAAAGAGAGCGTATGTAGGTTAGATATTAGGGGAAAATTCTTTCAGGATGGTGAGGTACTGGAAAAGGTTGCCTGGAGAATTTGTGTACGCCTCATCCCTGGAAGTGTTCAAGACCAGGTTGGATGGGGCTCTGACCAACCCGGTCAAGTGAAAGGTGACCTTGTCCATTGAAAGGGGGTTGAAACTACATCTTTAAGGTCCCTTTTCAACCCGAGTCATTCTATGATTTTATGGTTCTATGATATAGATTAAAATTCATCTTAGTTTAAAACATGCATATGTTGCAAATATGACAATGTTGCATTTAGTTGAATCTTCCACTTTGATGCACCCTCCAGCTCTTATCTCATCAGAATAATGACTAAAACAGAAGAGCTGTCAGTCGGAATGACTGCAATGGAATGTTTTGGAATTTAGGTTAGTCTTCAAAGAACAAATTTTTTTTTGACCACTATTAAAGATGATAATTGTTACTTTTAAACATGCACTATTATAAGTTCTTTATTTGTTCTAATGTTTTCTATTCTGATAGAGCATGAGAGTAGAATAATATCTTAAACAGGTATAAAGTAGAAAATGGACCTTCAGAATTTCCTTCAATGAAAACTTTGGGGTTTTTCCTCAATCTTGGCATGCACTGAAATCTTCTCTTGAAGTTAGACAAGAGGACACAAAATCCAAGCTAAGATGTAAGATAAAAATCTATGGCACAAATTCTTACATTTTTTTAAACCCTCCCTCCACCCAAGGGACTGGTTTCTGTTAAGCAGCTTGCCAGGGCACCCTAAATAATGAAATCATGGATTTTTTTTTTATCCTAAGGCAAACTACATTAAGTGCAAGAATGAGGTAGAATTAGTAGACTTGTCTCAGAGGCTGAGCATAAAGCTCATATACAGTATGAGTTACAGTCTCCCAGAAAAACTAGAGTGAATCACAGAATAATACAATCACATAGACTATTTCAGAAATCAGCAGTAGTACTTGTATCTAACACTAATCATAATTTCTCTTCAGCCTCTTCAAATCTGACGGTTAAGTACAGTGAAAAATGTGTCTAGGATCTGAATGAGAACATCTCTTTTTTTGGAATAAATTGTAAAATAAGTAGCAGATAGCATAATTACTGCAAATGATAGACATTTTTAATGTTTGGTTATTTCCTTACATCAAAATTCTTATGCAGAATGGATGCCTCTTTATCCATTATTTTCTCTTCCCCTAAACAAGACAAAAAGGAAAAGAAAGCTTAACACAATCTTTTAAAAAATTAATGCATTTGCTTAAGGAAAAGCATGTTTTTGGAAAGTTTTTCATTAAAGCATTATGTGGCACTGCATCAGTCAATCACATCCAAACAATGAGACGTGACAGTCTCTGTGATCCAGCAGGTCCTTCAGCTGTATCCCCTCAGGTACAGGGAGTGCAGCCAACTGCACATGGCCTTGAGTGTCTTCATGACTATGATTAAAACCTGATCTAAATTGATGAGGTTGTTTTCTAATGGTAGAAAGAAAAGATACAAATGCCATGAAACTGTATGACACCTCTGCTTCAAAGCGTCCAAGACTGGGAAAAAACTGGTTCCATCAAACAGTTCCTCTGAATTAGCATTTTGCTGTGATCGGCTGATAACAATTGCAACATACGTAATTACAAGGACGATTCACTTGGATGAACGACTGCTGCATGGCCAAGTTCTCTATAGGTTAATGGAATGGGAGAGCAACTGGGCTGTGACTGCTGGATGCATTTACCATTATTTGTAGGTTAGGGAAGTATAAATAAAAGGCACAAAAAGGATAGAATAGACAGAAAAGAAGATACAGTGAAATCAGAAAATTTTTTTAAGTCTTGTACAAGAGAGGAAAGATGTTAAGCAATTTGCATAGATAAGCACAGTAACATATTCTTAGATCTTCATATTATGTTTCATTTTTTATGTAAAACATTTTTACATTAATTCAAAGTACTCAGTGTGGGCTTTATCTGTTAGGAAAAGTTGGAAGTATTTATCCATTTTGTTTAACTAGTTTTCTATCTTTAAAAAGTTCTGTTAGATATCTCTTTGTAGCTTGATTTTTAATGTATCTTTGATGGAGCCTGAAGCAGGGAGAAATCTAATTATCCTTCTTTCTTCCTTTCTTTCCTAATTTCTAATAATAAAATAAACTTAGTGATTAAGACCACAGAAAATTTGCTGAAATTCACACCCAACTCCATCCTATCTAAATTGAAAAAAACATGCTCTGTACAATCCTCATCAAAGCAATGCTTGAACAGTCCTACATTTCTGGCTACACTGAAAATCTGGTATAATTGGGAAACAACAGGGGAAGATGACAGAATGCAGAGAATCCACAGCACGCATCACATCATCAGATGGAAGCTGGGCGTGCTGGTGGTGCTCCTGAAGAGCCTCTACTCCGAGCAGAATCTGCACCTAAGGGCTAGATGCCTGAGCTCATCACATAACACCAGTATCAGTTTGTAGTTTAACAGAGTGAGAAGGCTACTGATTGCCTCAGGCAGACATGCAAAAACTTTCCCTGGTATCTCAGCTTCTCCAGAGCTCTGAATAGTAATTCTGGATTGATAAGAGACATCTTTTCCCACAGCTCTGTAATTCTCAGATGATACTTGATTGATTTTTCTTTTACCTGAGAATAGAAATAATTTATTTATATCAATATATGGCTGGCAAAATAGGTCAGGAGGATGGCACTTTTGCTTTTCCTGTTTTGCCACTTAGTGGACAGGTGTTTACAGAATTTTGGGCCAAGAAGAGGATATGGAGAAAGAAACATAAATCTGAAAGTAGTAACACAGTCATTCAGTTAGAGTCCAAATTCCAATTTCTATTCTAAAATATGCAGAGAACTAAAATGTATGTAGCAGCACATACATTTATTTGAGAGAACTAGATGGTGAATGCCTTTGTGAGTTTGCAGTTGTTTCCAACCACATCCCAAGCATATGAGTGACATAAATTCCATGTTTGATAGATGTATATGAGCTACTACAACAATGGAATTTATACAGGAAGAGTAAAAGAGTGTCATTAAGAAAGAGATTCTTATATCATAATATAAACCTACATTACCTCAGCTGAGCCATGAACTTTTGAAGAGGAACAGGGATGCACTGTATCTCTTGTGGAGAGACAATAATTCACACCATCAGTTTTGAGTCCATAATTGGTCTTTGTGTTTCTGAACACTTATCAGGGATAGCTACAGCTATTGTATGCAGTCACAGGAAGATAAGAAAAAACATTCTCAGTTTCCTAAGCATTCTCTATTTTCTTCCTACAAAATATCAGGAAAATGGAGTCCCAAAGAAATGATATTAAAGCTGTCAAAAAAAAAACCACCTTTACATTTTCTTTACATTTCTTACTGCTATTGTTTCTTAAGCTCTCCCTAGTGACTGCTCTATTAACATGAATTTACTATTAATATGAAATATATCATATAATACTGGCTCCAAACTTTGTAACAAAACCTCTTTATTTGTGGTATACTTAATCTCAGATGTCCTTGCCTCCAGTAATATATACAGAAGGCTTTCTTAACCCAGTCCAGAGGGTACTTTAAATATTGAACCAACAGAATTTAGGAAAACATTGCCTCTCAAAACATTCTTCCTATATAAAACTGAGCTGGTTGAATTAATGATAATGAAAAGTAGCTATTTTCTACGATAAAATAATTTTTTATTTGATAAACAAAAAAGACCCAATTATATCACCTATTGAGTAGCTTTAAATTTCATATCACATCATTGTCTAGTCAAAGTATACCAAATAACGCATGACTTTGGCAAGATTTCCGCACCTATCATCTAAGAATCAGATTTATCAGGTAGTTTCTTTGATGTAGCATCATAAAAGATCTTCAGCCTGAAGCACTCTTCCTTGCTGTATCCTAATGATAGTTTTGCTTTACAAACAACAGACTTAAAAGATTCAGTATATTACAGTGCAGGTTTTATTAGTGTCACATTAACTCAGGATTTCACATAAACACCTTTTTAACAGCAAAGTTAATGTTAGCTGGTAATGTCAGCATTAAGTAGGAAGATTTTTAATAAACTCAGGTTTATATACACAAGCGTGTTAACAAAGGATGTTTCAACCTCTTGAACCTACAATGCAATCCAGACTCAAAACAGGTTGTGCATAAAAACTGTAGTGAAGCTCTGAACTCTGAGTTCGGGGCTTTTGAGTTTTGGTTTTGGTTTTCAGGTGTTTTTTTTTTTCTGGAGCAACTGACACTATGTATTAAACTGCGATGTCAAAGAGCAATTATTTTACATAAAAGTGATTGAAAACAACTCTTAGGTGTCAAGAAGTCTTTGTCTAATCAAATTTATTTCAGACAGACAGGAGCCAGAAAGAAAAGTTATCTTTTAATACGTGCTGCAAATCAGCTAATTAAAAAGTACAACAGGAATGCTTTTAGTGATTTATAACCAATTCGTGTCTCCAAAAGCCTTTTTCAGGGACAGATAATTACTGCAAGGGTTGATGAAGGCCAGAAGACTTAGTACAGTTCATGGCATCATTTTAAATTTTCTTAAAAGTAATTATGTCACGTTGTATACAAGGGAATTTGATTGTCCTATGAATTACTTAGGCTTTAAGGAGCCTCTGAGCTTGAGAAAATAAAACTTTACTATTTTAAATTAAATTCTAAGCCTTCAAGGCTTGGTGGGAACAAAGACACAAATTCTGAATGTCTTTTAACAAGCTTGGAAAGAAGCTTCTAGCTATTCAAATGAAGTTTTTAATAACTTTAAAAGAAGTTCCTAACTTTTTTGCTACATAAGCTTCTAGGTGCATTTTTAAGACCTCGGCTCTAAATCTTCTAGTCTAATAGTTTTGCTCTTTTCAAAAGGACAAATAGGACAATTGTCAGAAAAGTTTTTGTGCTGCAAATCACAAAGGTTGCACCATGCTCTGACTATAAGCTGCTTTTTTTCATTATTTCAATTTTTTCATTAATTTTTTTTAATCAGCAGATTTTTGTGCCACAGAGCAATCAAAACTGTCCTTAAAAAAGACATTAATTTCACATGAAAACATGCCTGCCAACTTCACATAAAATCTTTGAACTAAGGCTACTTTTCCTAGGGTTCTCTTACTATTCTTCTTCAATTAAAATGCTTTTTCAGTGGCCTTCGTGTTTATGTAAAATTGCAATTGTACTTATTTCCCGTATTTCTGAACATCCCTGTAAACTGAAGTGTTGCATACAGCAGTCAAGGGCCTCATGAGGCAACACTGTACCATAACATCAACCTCAATCCCTGGAGTTTAGACTTTGACTTTGTGGGCATGCAGATGTATTTATTCTCTGAGGTTCAGCATCGCAGGATGTGGGAATTGTAAATACATCATGTCATTTGCCCTCTGATCACACATCTTATCGTGTCATTGGGGTGTAGTTCACCGAGCAATGGGGTCTAGTGAAAGGTGCCCCTGTCCCTGGCAGAGGGGTTGGATCTAGGTGGTCTTTAAGGTTCCTTCCAACCCAAGCCATTCTATGACTCTGTGACTGTTGCCTCATATCTGGTTAATGCAGGTGCAGTGAGATGCTTGCAAAGCCACTCTTTGAAAAGAATAGTCGTTTTGCATTGTAACACTTCAAAACTGTGCTGTAAAAACTGACTTTTAGGAATACAGACAATGTTGTGAAGCCCTATTTAAGGCTTTACCACTGGGATATAGACTCTGTAGCATTTCCAGTCTCCCATAGCAGTGAATCATACCCAATTCAAGGACTCATTATTTATTTTCTCCTTTGCCAATTGCAGCTGACAGCTTCAACTGCTCTTTAAAAGCAGCAGCACAGTGAGTGAATTTTGATCCCTGGAACAAAAGCCTGTTCCTCTTTATAACTCTGGAGTGGTGTCATACAAATTAGAACAGGAAATCAAGGTCAATCCATCGTCAGTAAGCAAATGAATCACACATTTATTAAAATTTTAAGGTACAGGTTTTATGTCCTCTTTCTGTGTTTATGTTGAGCCACAATTTCAGAGACATTTCTCAGAGAGCTCTAAAAGGAAATAACATCCCTTTTCACTGTCTCTTTCCTGTGTAAAGTACTCAACTGCCATACTTTTAGAAAATATTAGAAATATGGAGTGTAGAGTTTTGCAGTGATTTTGTATGCTGTCACTCTCCCAGAAAGGCTCTCCAAGATAGAGCACAAATTTTTACAGGAACAGAACTCTTTGTATAAAATTTAATAATTAAAACTTTTAGATCCTATGCTTAATTTGAACTCTTTTTTTCTTTTGAGAACAAAAGAAAGCATTATTTGTGGTAAACTCATAATAAATCACATTTTTATTTAATCTTTGTAATCTGTAAATATTTTTTGGCATTTTTCACTTTAGAGAACTGTGAAATCAAAATAATTCTTTGTTTATGACCCTGTACTATTTATATTTGCCAGTTCTTCCTAAAGGAAAACCTGTCAAAAATCACCTTCTGTGCTACAATCTGCAGACTCAGCTGAATTTTACTGGAAGCTGAGTGTGCTCAACAAAAGAAGAAAACAATGTACTTCAAAATCAGAATCTAGGTATGTATGCTTAAATCCTTAATACACTTCTGTGAAAATCAGTGTTTTTCTCTTTCTCTTTCATTTTCAAAAGATATTCTCTTCACCATTCACCAGAACTAAATTATGCACTAGCAATTTCAGCCTAATCAAAAGGATTCTGAAGAGCAAAAAAGAACCCCCTTCTGAACTGTTATTGTTATCCACAATGGGGCACTCAGACTGCAGGGTTAGATTGCAGCACTTTAATATGATCACCTGTTCTTTTCCAAGAGTACACCATAGAAGAAACGATGGGACCAGCAAATCTGAATGCGTATTATGAATAACCCAAAGTGTGGTAGGGTTCAAAAGTAAAGTTAAGGCTCAAACTTACAGAAAATGCAACTGGTTGCAAAGTTGACACCTGACTTCAGAGCTCTGTCTAAGAGCTTCTGAGCTCTGACTTCAGAGCTCAGACTAAGCCTGTCAGAGTTCAAGTGTTTGGACACCACTCTCAGGTACACATTGTGATTCTTGGGGTGTCCTGAGCAGGGCCAGAAGCTGGACTTGATGATCATGATGGGTCCCTTCCAATTCAGCATATTCTATGATTTTACAACTTTAGGTGGCAATTTTCAGGGACATTTAGATTCTTCCAAAGTTTAATCTTGGTGTCAGGTTAATATATTTCAAGAATTATAAACTGTTGTATGGACACTAGTATAAAGAGAAACACTTTTAAATAATACGTCAAAAAATTTCAAAACTGCCCAACTGACAAATACCTGTTCGAAAGTTTTTAAATAAAATCTCAAGTATAATGGGAAACAATTAGAGTACTTTTAAATTACTGCTCGTGTCTGTCTGTATTCACATAATATTTGCATCCATGTTTCTTCAGTTCAAAGATTTGTTTGATGCTAGAAATTTTCATATGCTACACAGTTCCATTTAATGAAGGGTAAAACCTAAGACATCTGGTGCCTGTATACATACAGCTATAGTTAGGGAATAATATCTTTTGCTTCTGTTTATCCTGATGGCATTCAGGCAGTTAGATGTCCATCTTCATTCCCTGTTAGGCACTTTCAGATAAGGAATCCTGTACGCAAAAACAAAGAAGGGGAAAGAAAGAAAGATTAGTAAAACTCTTTTTCTCGAATAATATAATTTTTCAAAATGTTTAAATTTTCATTGTCAGAAATGAATATTTAGTATTTTTACCTAGAGAAGAAAGCAAAATATGCAAAATATTAAGCAAAATATTATGTGACCCTAGCTTATTTTGAGTATAAAGTGAATTATGTAAGCTAACTAACATTCTCTTCATATTCCACATTTTATTTTTGCCTTTTTAACCCCAAGTTTCATATACCAGCACAAGTAAGAGACTTTCTCTGCATTATCACACATGCTTTCCAAAATGCATGATTTCAATAGGCAAAAAATGTTAAGATACTTGAGAAAATAAAATAGAAAAAAAATCCTCTGTTCTAATAGTCTAATTCAGGAAGGGTTAGATTTTTAGGCTACAGCTTCATATGACTTCAAACTCATTGTGTCAATGTCACCGATCTCTCTTATTTTGAGCTAAAGTTTTTTTTCCAATCATTTCAGAGACCATGGGATCTCTGAGCAGCTTTAGAGCATCCTTTTACAATCTACACATCCAATAAAATTGAAAGCTGCCATAGATTTTCAGTGTCTTTTTATTTAGGGGGAAATTCTGGACAAATTGTAGTTCCGGCTTAATATTTTCTTTATCTATTTGAAAGTGGACAGTGAATATATGTGGTGCTAAACTTGAACAGGGAAACTGAGACTGTGGTAAGGGAAAATGTGAATTTCTGTATTTGTGATATTGAGCTGGTCAATATAATGAAAAGTAGACTTTTCTTGTCTCCTTTGCCAGGTAAAATGTGATGAAAGCAAACGACCTCAAGTTGCAAGAGGAGTTTTAGGTTGGATATTAAAAAAATATTTCTCCCCTAAAAGTGTTTTCAAGCACTGAAACAGGTGCTCAGGGCAATGGTTGGATCACCATCCCTGGAGGTATTTAAAAGATGTGTAGATGTGTAGGCACTTGGAGACCCAAGTGGTGGACTTGGCAGTGCTGCATTAATGGATGGACTCAATAACCTTAGTGGTCTTTTGCAACCTAAATAGTTCTATGATTCTATGAGTCCATTACTTACTTAACAATAAAACAGAAGTGTATAAGAAGGTTGGTTTCTTGAAGGTAATGAGTCTGATATGTGTTTTTAAAGGCAAAAGTCTTAACTTCAGTGCTATTAAGTAGGGGCTTTGCCTCCTTGTTTTTTTATTTTGGTTATTGGTTGGTTGTTTTTTTAACAATGGAACACTATTGTGAACTCAGTGCAGTTAATACTGGAGATAAAACTGGTTCTGTTTGGAATTGATGTTATCTAATATGTTTCCCTGGGACTAAGAAAAGTATTAAGGAAAATAAAAATGACACCAGAGTCTTATTACAACCCAACTGCAAATGATTTGTTCATAGAATTATGAAAGATGAATCAACCAGTCTGAAATAAAAACATTTCTGTTCTTATCTGTGGACTGATGTTACCATTGTGAGTAGCTTCTGGAAGATTTTTAACTGCAACACAGCAATTTTATGAAGCCAACTGCAGAACAATTTATACATGATATATAGCTCAATTTTTGCAAAACATTTGTCAGATGACATGTCAATCACAGCATACTAGTCAATGTTCAGAAGGAGGAACTCAATCTTCATATCTCAAAATAACACAAAAAAAGAACAAAGGAAGATGGATGGGGGAAAATAAAAGGATAGGAATGAAATTTTGCAATGAATTATTTTTCTTTGCTTCATTCTGTGTCTCCTTTGTTTCTTCTTTTTTCATGTACCTTTCTTTGTCCCTTGATTTTTCCTTCATCTTGCTGTTGTATTTTTTATTAATAGCATACTATTATTGTGCCTGAATCTTTCCAAGTTCTTTCTAGAGGCTGTTTCTCATAGCAAATAAAAGATAAAAGCTAGCTGTGTTGCACATATCTTCTCTGATTTCTTTCATGTTTGGACTTCCTTTCAAAAATATTAATAATTATTATGCTCTACTACCATCTCTATCTTGTCTATTCTTTGTCTAATTGTCATCTTTTTTCTCTGACTTCAGAGATCCAGAAGTCTAAACTGATGTCTTGGCTTTTTAAAGCCTATATTTAATTCCCTGGCCATGAATCAGTTTTAAATTAAAACACTGAGTTGTATAATACTGCTTTCAATTGCAAAATTTTTAAAGACTTGAAGACTTTGGGTGACAAAACATGACCCCATGAAGCACAGGTCCTCATCTATTGCATGTTAAACAGAATTCTTTGGAAATGTTGCATAGTACCAAATCATTATTATCACAAAAACTGTTGGTAATACTGAGACTAGTTAGGAGAAAATGAGAGTCTCTGAAATGTCTATGTCAATGTCAGTAAGTAAGTTAGATATAAAACCACAGACACAAAAAGGGTTTGCAATGAAGTAGTAAATTTTAGGAAAGCTCTATACCCAGTAGCTGTGACCAAAGCTAGATAAAGTGACTAGTGTAGTTTTACAAAAACTCAGTGACAGTGGAGGTAATGCACTTTGACATAATAGATTAATTTCTTATTAATATATATCTTCATGATGCATGTGAATTTGCAGAATATCTCAAGTGCTAAATTCAGAAGTCTTGGACTCCCAGTTTTGTCCTGTGCCCAATTTCTGTTGAGATTCTCAGTGTAGAGAGTAAAGTTTTAAGGCACAGTTCTGCTTTGGTATCACCTCTCAATAGTTAATCATATGATTTGAGAAGGCAAAATTCTTTTGAACATATATAGAGTACAGATAATGAGAATATTTTCTGATGTGGTTGCATATGCATTTATATCAGTTAATTTGACATGAGGGACTCTCAGTTTCCTTGCAATATTTTACCTGCATTGGTGCAATAGCAAAATGCTATGCACTAGGATGACCTGTCCATATAGACCAAGGTACAATCACAGAAAGTTTGTCACCTGGTATCAAGTACAAATGAGTTTTTAATTATCCAAATATACAGTAATCCATGCTTTCTTGATTGCTTCGGCCTAGATTCACAGATCTGTTTGCTTCAGGAGGTACATTTGTTTTTCTCTTTTGTGCTTTTATTTCCCAATTTCTGTTCTGCATCTCTGTCACTCCCACCTATGTTATCAGAAAGCATTTCTGACATTTTTAGATGTCATCACTAAATTTGTCAGATTCAGCAATTCATTTATCATTCTTGATGTCTCTTTTTTTTTCATATAAAGTTCAGTATTCCCTGAAATATTTTCTCATATGTATTAATTTATTGTTGATGGTTTCCTTTTCTATCTTCCTATTGTAAAAGCTTCAGAGTGAGTACATGTAGCTACTTCAGATCATCACAGTACCTTACAAGGTACATAATTAAGAGTTTCTAATCTAGAATTATGTACCAGAACACAGTTTTGAGTTTTACTGTATTACTACTAGATGCAGCCATGATCATTTTGCCATTTCTTTTAGGTCAGAACTTTGTAACTTTGTAACACCCACTACTGCATCACATCAGTTGTTTTAATGACGCGTGGAGGTTGCTATTGCAGAACTCTGTTGTGAATGCTCTTTCCCAGCACTTGTTTTTCTTTTTTTGTCTGTTGTGTGCCAGCTTCTGAGATCCCAAACCCACTCACTTACTGTAGCCTACTGCAACAGATGCTCCTAGTATTTCTCCTTTACAAGTTCTGAAAGCTCTATGGCAGTAACCAAAACACTTAGTCATTGCTGCTGCTTTGCTTCCTTCACCCTAGGCTCTCCTGGAGTCCCTCTTATTGCAGCTTCCTTTCCCCTGCTAGCATTTCATGTTCTCCACTGACTGTGCCTCCATGCATTTGTACTATTGTCCTCAGTTAAAAACAGCAAACCCCCATCTCGCTTCTATTCTAGTCTGGATGTTTTTATTGTTCCTTCAACAACATGCATTAAATGAGCTGCTTGGTGTTGTCTGAGGTCTCTGTTAATGACAGCTGGAGAGAAACCTGAATATTTCTTTGCAGCAGGTGACAACCAGTTTTCCGGAAATCTCCTTAAAAACTCTGGTAACTCAATGTAAGATTCACAGTCCCTGCACAGGTTAAGAAAACAGATCCATAAAACTAAAGTCTCAGTTCTCTGTATAATAAATGGAGGTAGATTCCTCCTAATTGAGATGCTCTGAGGTGCCCTTTGGAGATACTTACTTTTATTCTTTGGATATATAATGAGCCTAGGCAATTAACTGTCTCCCAAATTAGGTGTCTAATGTAGACACCGTGAAAAAATCCTCTTCCCCTTGTTGCAGCAGAATATTATGCATTGCAATCTGTAGGTCTAATGAAAGTCTTTGGGAGAGGCCCCAGCTGGAAAGAAAAATAACATTTTTAAACAGCTCCAATTTTATATTCACATAATTTTTTTCTTTTTAAAAAATACATCAGTCAGTGAATTTCCAGCTAATTTGGAATTCTGCATAGTTGACTACCTATGAATCACTATTATATACATATTCTATAAGATACCTTTTATGTCTCTACAGAAATTTCTCTTTTTGAAGGTCATCTTTTCTTCTCTCATGTTCTAAATGATTCCTATTTCCATTTAAAAGGGTCTTTATATTTGCATCTGGGGGCTAAATTATGTCTAACATGCTTATTCTATCTTGACCTAGATTTAAACAAAAAAACCAACAACCCAATCTTTTTCCATTAACAATGCCAATTATGGAACAATCCTATTATAATGCAGTGTGAGGCAGTATAGCTTTTTCTGTGTGATCCCTGTAATTCATGCATCTTCCAAGTTAAATGCATGGAAAAGGCATAGACTGCTACAATTCAGGAGTTTTGCCAGGCTGCCATGTGGAGGATACTGTAGGTCAATGATCCACTGGTGCAAAGGGCAGTCATTTAATACACTCACTGCTTCTGCCATCATCTAACCACACATCTTACATGCATAATAAACATAGCTTCTGTCTGGGCCATATCACCATATCTAAAAGGCTGTAAATAGTTTTCTTCTAGTTTTTTTAAAAATCATGAATGAAAAGGAATGACAGATATTTTAGAAATGAGAAATAAATAGTAAAAAATACGCAAATAAGGCAGCTGAATTAAGCTAATTTTCATTCCATAAAAAAATTTCTATATTGTTTAGTAGCAAATGCTAATGAGCTCCAAAAAATCAAAATTGACCTGTAAATATATTTTTTTTCTTGAGATGCATATATACACTTGTTAAAACCTTGCAATATTTTATTACCATAGCCAGCTTTTCACACAGGTAATATTTAAGTCCTATAAGACACCTGCTTTGTTAATTAATTATTGATCTTAAAAATTTGTTTTGGCCTTTTAAGCTACTACTTAAACTGAGAAGAAGAATATGAGATTCTATTGTTTTGGTTTTACACAGTGTTTTGCCTGCCAGAGTAAGTAAATTTAATCCGCATTATTAGTAACTGTCAAAAGCATACTCTGAACAGAAGGCAAATACAGCAGGTGGTATAAAAAAAGAGATGGCTGAAAGCAGAAAAGCAAAACAAATGATTGCTAGAAACTGCTAATCTAGTTATGAATAAATTTAAGACAAAATAAAATGCATGCAAAGCTTTCATTGAAGGTGAATACTTGACAGAAAAGGAGATAAACTGACCAGTTCTTGTTGTAAGACCATTTGTCAGGAAGCTCAAGTGATAAAAACCCTTGAATATTCTAATTGCTTTAATGCAACTTGTATAAACTTAACCTGTCAGATTTTTGAACATCCTAAGTGATGGCTCATCAGACAACAAACTTACTGAGCAGAGAACTGTTTCTTTGTTTACTACCACATAAAATAGGTGATCCTTTCAATTTACTATACTTTTCAGTGGTCAATTTTATTTTTTCTTTGTATATAGTTAGCATTTACATGATATTTCTTGTGACAATTAAAGGTAATAGAGAAAACACTCAAAAGACATACCAAGAGTGAAGAAAATAATGCTCTCTGACTAATTTATATTTTGTAATAATCTGTTTTTCAATGACATTAAAAAAAGGATATGCAGACAGTTAGGACTTTGCCAAAGGAGCAAAGTCTGTCAGTTTATTTTTTTTTTCTTCCATTTCGGATGATGTATGCAGATTGAGAGAAAGGTGCCAAGCCCTTTGGCAGTTCCCTGGAGCCTGGAGGCCAGTCTGCCTGGAGTCTGGTGCAGAATTTCACTTCTCCCAAATCTCACTTATGCCTCATGCTGGATATTCAATTTTTGGCACTCAACAGAAACAACTTCAAAATAATTGGCTATAGAGGTGGTTGAAGACAGCTTGACCTTAAACCATTAGGTGGCTGCTGCTAAGCAGTTCTTAAAATTCCTCTAATCCCAGTGGAACAATTATCTCACTCTCTGTAAAACTCTGAAATTACTTGGCCCATCTTTGTTAAAAAATCAAACAAAAAAATCTTCTTGGTTTGAAATTCTAAACCATGTTAACAGAAGCCAAAGAAACAAGAATTTCTTTGTTCTTGAGTTTGCTCAGATGTGTATCTTATCTGCCTAGCAGGCAAATAAATGTACCTTCAAAGCTCAGTGATGCTTCGATTGTCTACAGCATGATTTCTCTGTCCTACCCATATGATATGTATCCTCCTGAGACAGATATCCTGTATGCTCACTTATTTCTTTATTGAATTCTTCATAATTGCAACATAAGAAAATGAGAGAGAAAAAGGAATTTAGACAAGCACACAGGCTCCACACAGATAAAATGCCTCCTGAGAGGAAATTCCACCTTCAGAGAGTTGTAGCATCCTACAGACAAGCCCCCATGTTTAATGTTTCACCTCACTGGTGAACCAAGGGTGTCAAGTGACCCTTGATAGTGCAAGGCAGTTAGGCTCACTTCACCAAGGCTGCAGCTGCAGACACCAGCTGCACTGAGGCTGTAACACCACTTGCCCAACCTGCCACTGGAGCCAGTGGGAGCCAGGGCAGCCATTTGCGGCGTAGTGGAGGTAACGCCAGGATCTTTTAGAGCTGCTAAACTTCTAAGGAATGGAGTTACAGGAGAGCTCCACAGGAGCCCTGCAACATGCAGGGAAGTTAGTGTTCAGATGCAGCAGCGTAATTAAGGCAACTGGGGCACAATATTTCATGTTGTGTAGAACAAACTCCTTGATAAAGTCAGTCTTTGCTTATGCTTTGCATAGAAGTTGCTCTTCCTTTTTGACAGTTGTATAGGACAGATGGTCTCAGAGCTCTTTCACCACTATGCAGAACTCTGTAGAGAGATCTCTATTTTTTTCCCCCAGTTTTGATGTCTAAATTAGGTACATTTTTTTAATTTCCACAGTTACAATTAATAATTATACGTAAGTAAGTTAAGTCACTTTATTTGAGGACTGAAAATTAAAAGCTTTCATCCTGCTAGACTTCTGAAATCAACTTAGAGCTTACCTTTAAGAGTTTTAATTAAATTGAAGAGACTGTTATCTTCCTGCTCTTTTAACACCTTATCTTTTCTTTTTAATGAGAACTGTATGGGCCATTCACTTAAGACTTGGACTCGATGATCCTTGAGGGTCCCTTTCAGCTCAGAATATTCAGTGAAATCTGTGAAATATGTCTCCATTCCCAGCTGCATCTGAAGCATGAGTAGGAATATCCTGCTCTTTTTAATATGTTCCTCCATCTTTTAAAGTCTAATTATTTTGATTCTGTCTAACTGGAAAAAAAAATAAAGACTCATTCAATGACCTTCCTAGCACTCTCAGTTCTGTTATGGCTGTTATGCCTTGCAGCATAAATTTTATGAGATAATATAAATCTCTTGTATTACAGAAAAACAAAAAGGAACACTCCTTTCCTGCAATTTAAAGCTAGAGAACTTGAAAGAAGAATAAAGGAAAATAAACTGCTCTTTTTTCTTTTGTTTTCATTAATAAAAAATTACTTCTGTTTGTTGACCTAGATATGTATGTATTCCCCTATGCAGTCTGCTGCTAAATTCTGATTCACAATCATAAGTGGACTTTAAAGGAAAAAAAAAGGACTTGATTTTTTAACAGAATTAGCAGGTTTGTGACTATTAGCTTCTGCCTTAGCAAAATACACCCCCGATAAAACAAAATCTAACCTTACAGTTTAAAGTATAAATTCTCCATTTAGCCATAGAGAATAGCTTCTATGCAAACAGGTCTGATAATAATTACACATGATCATGTGGAATAGAATGGGAAGGATTTATATTTCTTTAAAGCAGCAGGTATGTCTCATTCCTCTCATAGTGTCAAATCTAGATGGAGATAGTGATCAAACATGGTGTGACAATTTCCGCAATGTCTCCCTGTGGGAGCTATTAAAATTCAACTTATGCACAAAAAAACTCTTGAGTGTCTAGCTTAGTAAAAAATGGATATTATCATCTAGGAGATGAGGTATTATATCTTGCCAAAAAATAGAAAACATATTTCATAGACAGTTTTGCGAATTCTTCCTCACTGAAATATTTTCTTTTTTGTCAACAACTTTCTCTTAGCTAGTTGAAAGTGATGGGTAAATCAGCTCTCCAGGGTCTCAGCCTGGAGCTTCTTCTTTGTTCCAGCATCATGTTCACTTCTAAAACCATCAAGGCCCATTCGTTTGCAGAAAGCACAAGTCAAAGTTAAATGCTGGGAGAGTACTAAAAGAAGAAATATGACATTGCACAGGACTAAGTCCCATGACCAATTTGCTAGATCAATAAAAATTATTGCAACTCATATTCAAGGCTTGCAGTAGTCAGCTGGAGTCTTTATTACAGGTTTCATGAATCTGCTTTGAGTCTGGGTAATAAGTGAGTATTCTTCATGAAAGTTTTTTAATAAACAATAATTATTAGGAGTTATGAAAGGCCTTTTCCCAATTCTTAGTAACGAGGGAAGAGCCACATTGTATTCTACAAGGAACATTTCATTAGAATACCATTGTATTCTAATACAGTACATTAAAGCCATCAAGGGTTACTCGCATCAAATAACAAGAGGGGCTCAACAAGAAACACAGTATTTGAGAATTTCAGCAGCAGGTTTATGCATGATATTATGCACTGTCCCATGCTGAGTGATAACTCAGCTCCTTATGGCTAGAGCACAGGTGCTCTCTATCTTTACAATCAGAGGAAAAGGGGTCAGGAAGAATGAGAATAGTTAAACTAGTGAATGTTTGGCTGCATGGCTGGTGCCATACTCAATGGTTTTGACTTCGATGATCATGGATTGACCTTTGAGAAGTCAGATTTGTTGGGAGCTGATGGAGTTCACATGACAAAGTGGAGCAAGAGTTTTTTTACAACAAACTGGACAGACTTATAAGGAGAACTTTAACAGATTTAATGGGGAAAGAGATAAAACTGAGAAACAGAAAATCAGGAGTTGCTGACATATTGAGAACCTACAGAGAAACAACCATGAAATGTCTCAAAGGAATTTTGATTTGTTTCTCTAAAACTATGACATGGTATTGGAGTCTGTACCAGTACATGTAGTGAGGATTACAAAGAGGAGGAGTTGGTACCATCGTACTTGCAAGCTCTGATACTGCTGGGTGGCTTCATTCACCCTAAACTCTTCTTGAAAAGCAGAGAAATCTCTAAGTAGTCTGGGAGTCTCTTGGACTCTGTCTGGGATAATGACTTAATCTGAGAGACAGAAAACCTGACCAGAGGAGAAACATTGCTGGACCTGCTGCTTATCAATACAGATGAAATAATTAGATGGGTCAGGATTGGTGGTTGCCTATGCTGCAGCTTTCATGACCTAGTAGGATTTTTGATCTCACAGGATATAGGCCAGGCAATGAGTAAAGTCAAGACCTTGAATTTTAGCAGTGAACTTTCAGTTACTTAAGGAATTAGTGAATGAGACTCCCTGGGAAGCTCAGGGATAAAGGATCAGAACAGAGTTGACGGTTCTTTAAGGACTTGTTTCTAAAAGCACTTTTTTCTAAGACCAGCATGTGTAAGTAAGGACCTCCTGGCCAAATTAAGTGCAAGAAGGAAACTTAGAGGCAGTGGAACCATGGGCATGTATCCCAAGAGGAACATAGGGATGTTACCTGGAAACCAGCTGTGTCGTGAGTGAGATGAGGTGTTTCCGCCCCTCTACCTGCTCTTGTGAGACTTCACTCTGAATACTGCATCCAGTTCTGGGGTTCTTAGCACAGGAAAGACATAGCTCTGTTGGAGTGAGTCCAGAGCCAGGCCTCAAAGAAAACCAAAGGGCTGAAACATTTCTGTTATGAAGAAAGGCTGAGACAGCTGGGGCTATTCAGCCTGGAGAAGAGAAGGCAGAGCTTATTGAAGCCTTCCAGTACATGAAGGGGGCTTATAAGAAAGATGGAGAAAACCTTTTCAAAGGGCCTGAAGTAACAGGTCAAGGAACAGCAGTTTTAAACTGAGAGAGGGTAGATTTAGATCAGATATATGGAAGAAATTCTTTACTGTGAGGGTGGTAAGGCACTGGGATATGTTGCTTACAGAAGTTGTTCATACCTCATCCCCAGAAGTATTCAACACTAGGTTGGATGAAGCGTTGAGCAACCTGGGTCTAGTGGAAGGTGAACTTGTCCATGGGAAGGGTTTGGACTAGATGGCATTTAAGGTTCCTGCCAATTTAAACCACTCTATCATTCTATGACCCATTGCAATCCATTATGTTGTGCTGATGGTATCTACATATTTTATCATTGTATTGGAACATGAAACATTTTCAAAGCTGCATCATTTAAATGTATGCATTTTATTTTTTAATTTAATATGATTAAGGAAAGTACTAAGAATCATGGCAGCAGCGTGGTTTACTGAAATGACAGCTGAGTATGAACAGCATGGCACTTTTTAGCAAGAAATAGTTCTAAGACCGTCATAGATTTGCTAGAAGATAAATAAAGCTATTCATTTTGAATGTTTACTTGTTAGCTTAGAGGAATACATACATAAACATTAAAATGCAAAACTGTACTTGAAACTTTGATCCAGAACATGGCACGCTACTGCAGTGAAATAAGTCTTCCTCAGCATCACATCACAGAGTAAGTGTTCTTCTTCAAGATTATTCCTTAATTAGCAGGCTTTTCCGTGTGAAGGATACTAGTGGTACTCCCAGTTATTGCAAAAGTATTGGAATTACTGTTTTATACTCCTGATAAGTTTATAAAAACTGAAGGCTTCTGGCATTTTGTTGGTACTTTCAAAACCAAGGACAACATAGATTTATATATATAAAATATATTGACAACCATAAAGGAATTATTTGTCATGGGTATTCTCTATTAATTGTGGCTAGTTTAGAGATGCAATTTAAAGTATCTCCATTAAAAAAAAACTCTCTGAAATTATTTGCCATGACCTTTCCTTTTTTCTCTAACTTTATAAAACTGGAAAATGATAAAAGGTTTTTAAGTTTTAGAATACTTTTAAATTTTTAAAATAACTTAAATTGTAAATTTGATATAACAATTATTTCTGTCTTAGAATTTTATTACCTCTAAGTCATATAAGCAAAAACCTTGCAAACCCATCATTCATACTATTTTTACCTGAAGATGTATAAATAAATCATTTTACATCCCACTGCACAAGACACTTTTTTGGTCTTCTCTTTGTTAGATCACACATGACTTTTTCAGCAAATTAGCTTCTCTCATCTTTCTTCCTGTTAGTGAAACCAGGCATTTACCCAAATCACACCTGCAGGACTAATAAGAATTTTCTGTATTTAGCAAGAATTCTCAAATCATTCAAGGACTGAGAAGTCTGTTTTGCATAAACACACATAATCAATTTATCATTAACATATATTAAGAGACTCTGAGTTTTAGAAGCAATCATAATGCTACTGTAGCTCAATGCCTAAAACCGTTACAAATAAGTGAGTTTACGTATATTAAAAGTTCATTTACCAAACACGGTTTTCCAGAAATCCTAGGTCAGTTAACTCATAGAAAGGCAACACACCACAAGACTACTAATAGCAAGAAGAATTTTATTAGACATAGAGGATTTTTATTCTGTTTTAAAAAATTGAGATAATTTAAGATTTATTAAAGTTCATTGCATCTCTGAATATAAATGTGCTATCTCCAGACCCTAATGATACTCATGGGAGCCTAGGTGGCATACTGGAGGTCTAACAACAGTTCTGAAACTGAAATGTCAAATATCATATTTAGACCTACTTTTACTAACTTTTGTAATTCATTTATCATGCTTTTTAATTAAGGCTTAGCAATCAAAAAATCTCATTTATCTAAAGAAATGATTTGCCATAAATATTTACCAACATAAATCAGATTGTGCATCCAGGTGCTTTGGAACAAATGTTGCATGTATAAAATGTGCATCATGATCAGAGTTCTCTAAAGTGCTCTAAATATTGCTGTAGCCATTTCTCCAGTAATGCCACAATTGAAATCAAAAGAGGCATCTAGCTTAACTTCATTTCTGTGAATTTGTATTTAGCTTGAGATGGTTCTGGAACATGATAAATTTGCAGTCTTTGGATAGCTTCTGACTCAAAATATCACAAGGATGATATATGTCTAGGGATACTCCAATTTTAATTGAAATTGAACTTATTTTGGGAAAAATCTCATGTTAGTTTCTTAATGTCAGTTCTGTATATTCAAGTAATGTTTATATCTATTTAGCATTCTAATATAAAATAGCTTTTTGTACCTTTTAACTAGCCACAAATATTTAACTCACCTCAAAAAAATCCTACTTCTTTCTCACTGCTTCAAGTCAAACTTGAATGAGATTTTAAGGTTGTCTCTTGCATCAAAGAACTTTTTGGAAATTTTGAACGAATTAAAGAACTAAACTAATATCGCTGGATGTTAAATCCTTTAAAGAGTAGAAAAATTAATGTACACATAAGGTGACTTTCCCAAAATCTATTCAGGAGATCACTAACAAATAGAGACTAAAGCAAATAGCTTTTTATTTTATATTGTATAACTTAATCATAGATTATCCTCACAAACAGCTTTAGCTAGCTAACTTTTAATAAAATTAATCACTTTATTCAGAATATTAATAAGCACTTGGCTCTGAAAACTTGTTAGGGATTTGAAGCTGTTGGTTCATTTTCTTGGCTCATCATTTGCCTTTACCCACCTTTACTTTCAATTGCAAGGGTCATTAATTTTCATCACACAATTTGATTATTTCCTAACTCATTATTAAATTAATAAAATTTCCCAAAATTCTGACAGAGGAACACTTAGTGGCAAGTACAATACATCATTCACTAGCAGTTTTAGCTGCATAAAAAATTAACTGCATTATTATTCTATACCAATTTCTGGGAAGGAATCAACATAAAGGTAAGCCATTTTTGCATTTAAAAAAACTACAGACCATCCTTTCTGTATACAAGTCAGAAGAACCCCAAATGGAAATCCAATCTTTATAACATATTACTATTTCAATGAGCAACAATAAAGCTGTGGGAAAAAAAGTTCTATACACACAGCTTTAAAGAGGATATGAATGGCCATTGTAAATTGTGATTTCTGGAATTAATCTGTAGGTATTTTATTTGGAGATATCAGGTAAAAATGTACTGGATTAGAAAATATATGTAATTATGGCTACAATCAATAATCAAAGTATCGAAGAATTATCACTGGGTGTGGTTTACTAATCAATGGAAAAGGATCAAGACAGGAAAGACAGACCTAAAACACTTTCCCCCTTTTTTTTTTCAGGTGAATAATGCAAAGTGTTCTCAGTTTAGTTCATCTTCTTTTTTCTCACTGTCCACTAAAACAGGCCACTAAACTGCCTTTTTTTGGTAGGTATCATCTAGAGAATCCCCAAAGTAATAAAGAAGTTTGGGGAGAAGGTCAGGGCATCTACCCATATCCATGGAGGACAGGCTGTTCCTTGCCATAATCCTAACTAGAGCATTTATGACTTTTTATGATGGGACAGGCATGAATGAGGGACATATGATAGAATTCCTCAGTGTTTGCTTCTATTTGGTGCTAACACAGATTTTGAAACTAATGGAAAAAGTAAGAATATAGATCAGTGATCATTTACTATTGTGCAGGCTTTCCAACACTGATTATTATTAAGACACAAGAAAATAGACTTTGAGTGGTATCACTTTCACAGAAGATTATTCCCAAAGTCTCAGGGAAGAAACTCCAAACCCAGACCAAACCGATCAACCAAACACCAAAACCAACCAATCAACCAATCAAGCAAACCCCCAAAACACCACGACTTCTGCTCCCTGCCCCCCTTCAAAATCCCAAACAAAATTAAAAAAAGAAACACAAAAATCCCGCACCAAAAGAAAAAACCCTCTGAAGGTAATTGTTTACTGATGATTTAAAAAATGAGGTTTTCATTATAACTTTTCAATATTTATTTCTAGTTCCACTACTTAAGGCCTACTAGAAGCCTGTTGGTGGAAGAAAATGGTGACAAAGATGTTTTATGGAGACACATGTATATTCATAGTAAGAAAAGATCATCCAGAGGAGAAAAAAAAAAACAAAAAGGCATTGCTTAGATTAAAGAATATCCCTCCCTATAGGTAAAATCTAGTTGCATGGAGCATGTAATGTACCAGGACTTAATTGTGTTCTCTCAGCCTTCAGAATAGCAATACAATTTGTTTTATAAAGGAACAATGATTATATTTATATCCCAACCAGTATAACTTTTTAAAACCCTCTCTATCAATATCTGAAAGATAAGATTTCAGGTAAAAGTGGCATATCCAGTCCCACTTTTTCTGCTAAACTGGGTTGCACCTTTGAGAATTTGTTCCTCTCTAGGACAAAACAATTATTTCTTGCTGACATAAATTCCTAACAAGGCCTTGCCTTTCTGTCCTCGACTATATGCAACAGGGTTGTGCTTATGCTAATTTGATGTTGTGGGATCATAACCCCCTACTGATGGAATGAATTTTAAAATGTTAACAAAATTACTTGTAGGCATTGCAGAAAATGTAAAATAAAAGGTTGCTGTTTTCCAAATATGCCATTCTTGAAGGTATGCTGTGGAATTCTTGGTGTGTGCATTCATCTGTTAGCAACTTACTTTCAAGATAATTATGCAATTTAATAAAAGAAACTCTGCAGGAATATAAAAATTACCCTTCCTCCTATTATATGGAAACAGTTAGAAGGTGCTTTTGTTTTCTTAACCGAGATTTACTGAGCTTTTCCTATTTAAACTTTGCAAAGCTTATGTTCAACCCTAAGGGGACTTACAGCCAGCTTAATGCTCACATTGTAAGAAAATGAAGATACTTCAGGGACAAGATAATAAAATAAAGCAAATCTTTCCACTACTCCCAATACTTTCTTCCCCATAAGTCACTGATACACATCCAAATCAGATTACAACACTTTGGACTTTTTAAAATTGCAAACATCACACTTGTCTTGATTGAAATTGAAATAATGTACTAAATCATTGTAATTATTTTCCCCCTTTGCCCTTACAATGAAATACATATAGTTTTATAAGAGAGTAAAATACTGTCTGCTCTAAACTGAAGGATGGCCAACTCAAGCTCCATCTCATCCAGAAATGTGTTATCTTTATGTAAAAAGAGGCAATGAAAAGCATGTGAACTTTGATGAAGATATTTTTTTCTTCTTTTCTTAAAAATTGCATTGTGTCTAAGCAAGCACAGAGAAGTAGTTTTAAGTGACAAGTACGGTGTTTCATTTCCTCCAGCAAACTGTGCATGTGTTTTATTTTCTCACCTATTTTGTTACATGCTCTTAGGTAAGAAGTAAAAAGATAAATGGAGGTGCAATCCAAAGGGAATTGTGGGAGAATCAATTTTATTTTGTCTGCAGAATTCTGTTAGCTTCATGTTGTTTATTATTTCCATGATATTGTTTATTACTTTCATTCTCCTGGCTCTTATCGTCTAAGAGTAATCAAGACCTCTTCATAATGTCTCTAAAAGCTTATTAGAATTATAGATCAACAAAAGGGATTTATATACATGGGGCTTCACAAAGGTAACTTTTCATGATTCTCTAACAAAAATTAAAGTAATTTTGTTATTTAATTATGAAATATGTAACCTCATTTTAGCCTTCTGTAGCATGAAACTATTGAAGATGATGCTTCAATTGCATTTACCCTCAGGCTGATGCAGTTTGGGAGTCAGGCATGGGCTACTATCAAAGTATGGGCATCTTCCCAGTTCTTCATACCTAATTACTACAAGTAAGAAGTTTCCTCCAGAGAGGGTCCACTTTTATTCTGTATTTGACAGGTAGAAATTAGCTGCCTAATGGAATGGAATAGTTCTGCAAATTGAAGGAATTGAGTGAGCTTTTTTAATTTGGGCTCCTTTTAAATTAGATTTTAATTTGAATTCAAATATGAGGTTGGTGTCACAAGGCAGTTTATTTTGGATGCTTTCCAATAACTTTATAATGCCCACTGCTGATGTATCATGTCTTATCTTAGAGCCAATATTGAAAAACACTCTGACTTTGGTCTACAAACCAAAGAAATTAAATGAGCAGGAAATTTCCATTTGCACAAAAACTCAGAATTGTCATTTAACCACTGTAATGATATCACTCAACTAGCTGCATATGACATCATTGACTAGGTACTGCTAAAGTGACAAAGTCATCATAGATTAAGGAAAAAATTAATAAGCCTGATTCTACCTATTTTTATGAGTCTTCTTTTGGAAGAGTCACAGATAACCTGAACGTGTACAATATGATAACCTAAATTGCACAAGCAACATTATTCTTAGTTTCCTTTGCTTTTGAGACAGATCCCTGACTTGTACAGGATGCTGGAAAAGCTCATGACTCTACCGAGATATCACCTCTTTAAAATGAGATGTCGAAGCATAACTGGTATTATTTTTTTAATTTCAAAGAATTGGAAAATAAACCATCCTTTTTTTAAAATTATGATTTTCTCTCTTATATACTCTATTTTTCTTTTCTTTCTGATGATTTTCCCATTTATCTCTCTTGATAAAAAATGTTTCTGAATTTATTTCAGTACTTTTTAAAAAAATATGTAAGCTTTGGATAAAAAAACATTTAAGAGAAAGAAAAGAACTTGAATGTTACCTAAAAAGTTTCCTTATTTCACTTCTTTTGTAGTTTCATTCTCATATCTGCAGGAAGAGCTGACAGGAACAATATTTTAAAGTAGTCAGTTCTGTCATAATCCTCTATTCAGTGCTGACTACAGTGGCATGTCATTTGTGCTTTCCTGTCCTATTATGGCCTATTCCAGGGAGCTTTTCTCCCTCATGAATCTCTTCTGACCTCATCAATATATTTGAAGAAACCTTTCTTACCTGTGAGATATGTAGTTGAAAGGAGATAGTATTACACTCAGTATGGCAGAGGAAGAACTTCTTCCATGACATTTTGTTACACAGACTTTGTGAAGGTGCTCAGCAACATTTCTAACCAGCTCACTGGCAATATTTAGAGAATTAAAAGGTCTGGATTGTTCCTTAAACAACTATTTAACTTGATTGGGAAAAAATTCACTGCTTGCTGTGTGTAAACCAGCAAAAACTGGTAAAGACTGTAAAACACTTGAATTTCTGCTAAGGTAATTTCTGATGGTCAGAATCCAGAGGAAAATAATCACCCTGGCATTATTAAAAGCATCTGAACAATACTGCCTTTGTCTTGGGAGTTTCTAAGTCATGTCATACAGCTGGCTATTTCAAAAAATTCAGGCTTAAAAATACCTTTATGCTTGGTTGTTTTATTTTTATAAGCACTATAGACAAAAGAAATTAAATGAGCAGGACATTTCCATTTACACAAAAACTCAGAATTATTATTTAATCTCTGTGATGGTATAAGATACCCAAGGAAACTGTTGGAAGATGCAGATATCCGTATCTGTGCATTGCTGTGTATAACTATATATTTTTTGACCCAGAGTTCAGAATGGGAAAAGTCAGAATAAGATTTTGCAGACTCCTCCAAGACTTTAACCATTAAATGAGGCATTTCCTGGACAGTAATAATTTCAAGAAATTTATTTTGTGAAATACTCAGCTAAATACACACAAAATATAGGAATATATTCCCCTATGTTACTCTGGCAATGCAGGAGTCTCCTGAGAGAAGAAAGTGAAAATTAAAAAAGGAAAAGAAAACAGAATAAAAAATTAGATCTTGTGAAATTCAGACATGCAATCTACTATGAATTTGTACCAAGATTGATAGACTGCATGCCCTTGAGACAGGGAAGAAAGAATTCTTTTGTTTTCGAAACATAACAAAGCAAACAGGAAGGGTTCTTCAGAAACCCTAATGAGAAATAATTAACCAGCTAAAGTGCTGGAAGAAAATGAACTATCCAACAATTATTTTGCAAAAATCAAATAAATGTTTAACTGGGGCAGTTTCTGATGGCAGAGAAAGGGTAAGCACATCCTCTGTGAAAGAAAAAGTACAGCTTCATGATTTAAGCAAGCAGAACTAGAGGAGGAGGGTGTGAAAAAAAATCTTTGACTGAAATAATAAGGCTAAAACACTTGAGGAAAGCAAAGAGAGGAAATAACATGCCCTAAGGATATTTGCATTTAGTGAAAAAAACAATCATGAATTGAGAAAATGAGGACAGGCAATAGGATATAAAATCTTATTGTTAGTGATTTAAGGCTCAATGACATGAGGGAATAGCTATGGGAGGGACATTGCCAGGAGAGGGTGGCTTGTTTAAAACTCAGCACAAGAGACAGAAAATACCCTAACTTCTCTAAACAGCTCAGAAAACTCTTAATAAATTATTGACAGGTCTGTAATTCACTGTACAACATCAAATGCAATATATAATCTTCTGTGCTAACTGGGGATAGCCTCAAACAGAGTAAAACAAGTATATAATCTGTCACCCACCCCAGTCATCACCTAGTCCTTCAACTTTCCTCCAGACTGAGAAAAATCCAACAGCTCTTAGAAAAGCAAGCTAAGAATAGTAATTTTGCCATAGGGGAAACGAGAGATTGACTTTGGAGTGATAATGTGTAAAGAGATTTAACCCATTAATCTTAACTTACCTAGCACTTTTTTGAAATTTACTTTCAAGGAATTCACTTTATGCAACCTTAAATTATAAAGGAGTTTATAATTTATTTCATGCTAACCTATGTACAAAGGTTATGTTTAAAAGATTTGTTTGTTTTCCAAAAAGCTAAGCTCAAATGACAACTTTTCAATGTGTACTTAGCATTAAAGGTATTTCAATCTAGCACTTGGAGTAATCAAAAGGAAAGACAGCCTTGTTGCTCCAGACCTTCTGCTCCTTCTGCTGGGAAAGCACAGCACAACTTGTCACAGAAATTAAGACATCAAAGTATTCCAGAGTAACTGAAATTCTTGTGAAAAAACGAAGCATTTTGGATGTGATATCTCTTGTATAATTTTTTTTTTCTCAGAAGGACATTGCCAATAAACCACCATAGCAAGACAGAATTTTACAGTCTGAAATAAAGAAATCTTCATCTCCTTTCAATTTCCATATCTATGCTACAGATTTTGATGTTTACATACCGAGGGCAGAAACACAAAGAGTACCTAACTATATACTATATATCCTGTCTATGCGTTGCAGAGTCCTTCAGGTATATTCAAGCTCTGCCAAAAGCAGTGATATCCTCTATGACACAAATTGTGGTGTCCCACCCTTTTGGGGCAGGGAACACTCAAGATTCATGGATGCACATGGTTGAAAGGAGTGACAAAAGTGAGAGACTCTTTTTTTTCCCCCACAAAATCTTACAAAGTACTATTAAAAAATTGCACTCTTGACATGGAAATTGGTTAGTCCCTGGCCTCCTGGTATAAGCATATGGCAGAGGATTTTGGATAAAGGGGTAGGCTAAATAGGAATAATGAGAGAGATTAATTCAAGAGAGGGAGACAGAAAGGAAAGAATAAAAAAAAAATCAGTCTGGCTGGGGCTGGGGTATCCAGGGTGCTGGGGCCTAAACTCGAGCAAGCGTGCACTTGCACAGTATTGAGTTGTGCTTATTCCCAGAAACTAGAAGCACATTTGTCCCAGAAAAATGACGGCCTGCCTCTGCAGGGCCTGCTCCTCCAGCCACATCCTGTTCTCTCTCACAGTGTGTGATCACCAACAATCCTTGGCTGTAATCACCAACAACCCTTGGCTGACTCCATGGTTACCCATCTATCAGTGGATAACCAGTAACATGGGGGGTTAATTTCAGCCATTTGGGCAGTGCCTAGGAAAGTGTGGGCTGCTTTGTTTCAACACTTTTCCCTCAATTCTCTTGCAGAAATTTCAGTTTTAAAAGAAAACACAGGAAACGGATATGAATTCTACCTTGATGGATTGATGGATGCAATATCCTTGGACCCCAAAGGGCTCTGGAAAAGAAGCCCAGCAAGGTTCCATTTCCATTCTTGTTCAGCCCTGTGTAGCTGCTGAGACAGGTCAGCGTCTCCCTGTGTCTGGGTTTTTCTGGGACAACGATAACGGTGAACTAGTGAGAAATACTATTTCTATTTTTTTTTTTTTTTTCATTTCTTTATAACTGTCAGGTATCTTACAAGATCTGAGTACTACTACAGCTTTTTCTCTTCAGGTCTCTTCAATTTCCCTTGAATTTTTTTAAATATTCAAAAGGAGAGTTCCTAAAGAAAAAACATTGCAAACTTTAACATGATATCAAAATTAACATGTTTAATAACATGATATCAAAATGTAGCTCAAATAATATTATCTCATGAAAGCATACAATATTTTTCTGGTTGGGTTTTTTTTCCTCTACTTAAACAGGAAACTAGAGATGATCTAATAATAATAGCACATAAACTAAATATTTACTATTTCAAAATATATAATTTCTGCTTCTGTCTTTTTAGAAAAAATTCTTTCTTCAAAAGCTTACTGAGTTAATGACAAAAAGAAATATACAAATATATATATTTACAGATACATTACAAATTCATAAAGGCAAACTTTAAAAATTGCAATATTGTGTTTCTCATATGGTTTGCTTTTGGCATATTTTAACATATCCATTTATTTTATCTTTTTTATTTGGAGAAGGTAAAGAGAAATTTGTATTCTTGACTAGAAACAATATTTCTACTGTAATGGAAATGAAAAAGGAAAGAATAATTTTCTTGGGGATAGAAAATACCAGTTTTTGGGAGGATGTTTTATCTTTGGGTTTTTTTGCTAATTAGGGAAAATTTTCATTTTCTCAAACCACATTGGGCAACAAGACCTTTTTCATATTAGTTGATGGTTTTCTTATAGTACTAGAATAATTAAGAACAAAGGCTTTGATATAGTATTTCTGAAGTTATTCTGATGCTAAAATATTTTGTCAAAATACAACAAGGTGACTGTAAACCTGAGGAGAATAAATTGACATGCATCTGAAAATGAAAAGTACTAAAAGGCATGGTAAAGATAAGGTTCTGTGGAGCATCCCCAGGTCATATCTGCTGTTCATAATTTTCTGTCGAGCAACAGCATTGTGAGCTGTACAGGTAACTAGCTACTAGAAATAATTAAATTTTTTACCTTTTGTTTTTCTTTTGAATGACATAAGAACACTGATTGTTCAGTCACTGTTCATATGGACCTGCTAGAGCAGGTACAGAGGAGAGCCACAAGAAAAAGCATAGTGTTTGAACACTGCTCCTGCGAAGAAAGGTTGGGCGAGTTGGGGCTGTTCTGTCTCGAGAAGAGAAGGCTCCAGAGACAGCTTAGTGCAGCATTCCAATCTATTAAAGGACATCTGCAACACAGATGGAGAGAGGCTTTTTATCAGCAACTGTAGCAACAGGTCAATGAGCAGTGGGTTTAAACTTAAAGATTTAGGTGGTGAGCAATGGAACAGGTTGCCCAGAGAATTTGTGGATGCCTCATCCCTGAAATTCAAGACCTGTCTGGATGTGGCTTTGATCAACCTGGTTTAGTGGAAGGTCTTTGAAGGTGCCTCCTAACTGAAACTATTTTATGATTCTACGTTCAGTTGTACCCCACCAAGAAAATTTGTTTTACCAGATGTGCTTAGTGTCAACCTGATCCAGCAGCCAGCTGCAGCACAATTTAGATGCACAAAACATGATAGAAAAGGGCTGTGCCTAAAGTCACATATTTTAAGTTCTCAAATAATACATGATGAGTTTTAAATGCTATTTTTGTAACATCTATTGAATATTACTACTATTATTATCTGGTACTAATATTGGCATGTTATTATTATCTGGTACTAATAACACTATAGTCCCAAAACCTCAAAGCTTTTGGATCAATTGTATCACAATGATATTTTGTATTGTGTCATACAAGTTCAGATTTTTCCCAGAGGGCTTAAAAAAAATCACTATATGCTGTTTCATCCCATTCTCTCTATAGTTACATTTAGGAGTAGTTACTTTGCCTTCTCTCCTTTTCATCTGCGCATTAATGAATAATATACTACTCTTCCCTTGGAGCCCTGCTAGATGCAAAACAATGTTGAGTTCTAATGTGTTTGAAACAGTCAGGCTTCAGCCTCTTCACTATGTGAAATCATGGAGATGTTCATCCCAGTGAATACTTATACCTTGCAAGTTGTTGACCCCAAGTGATGGTCACTGGAGAGGTACTCCATTGCTAGAATTTGTGAGGTGTCATCACAAACTGGCCTTAAGGAGAAATTACATCTTTTTTCCAGGCTGCACCAGAGCACTATCAAGTAATGACATATTTAAAAATGAGATATGCATGTTTAAAAAACCCCCACAAACCATAATCCTTACTGGATGGCAAAAATGCTTCTAAGTTCTTCTGAAGCAGGCAAGTTTCTTGTCTGTGCCACTGCTAGTATGAGGAATACTGAGCTGTATAATGCGAGAAAGACAAAGGACAGCAAAGGTTATGTCTAAAATCCAACCTTTTATAGACTGTTTGTCTATGTATTCAAAGTGTTTTGGTTCTGTTGAAGAATTTTATTACACCTAGTTGAAGAGCTTTAGACATATGACATGAAATATCTCTGCCTTTTATTTTAGTTAGTCTTCAGTACTTTCTTCATCCTGTGGAGTCAGAAACACTGAATGTCCTGGTAAGAATTGTGCATGGAAAATGAAGGGGTACAAATAAAGCTGCAGAAATCTTAGTCTTAGTAAAGTACCAACAGATTAAAAAGTGTTAAAAGAAAGTATTAGTGTGGGATGTTCTATTGACAGATTCTTCATCAGTAATGGATGTTTATCAATCAGCTTCTTAGGTAAGAGGCTGTCCTGAGCTGGGTATTTCTAGAGTTTTCAGTGGAACCTAAGAAAAAGTGAATAAATAGAAAAGATTCCCCCTTAACATTTCTACATATTTGCTGATGTTATTAAATTTCTCCTCATAATCCAAACAAAGCTTTAGGATTAATTTGACCTTATAAAAGAATTATCCATGTAATTTTCAGTCTGCTAATTACAATTGCTGTAAGATTTAAAAATTCATATTATAGGCTCTTAAAATAATTTTCTTTAGAAGTATATATGTACTTTTAGGTATATATGCAGTTCTTATCCACTCTAAATTTCTGAGGAGCTGGTTTAGAGCATTTCTCTTGCAATCAAAGTATCTTCTGCTACTTGCTCAAGAAGGAAGCATCTGTTTTTCTTACAAAAATTCATAAGTAGTCCTTAAAAAGAAAAGAAAACAAACTTTTGAGGGACTGAGCTTCAGCTGACTTTATCTTTGAATTTGAAACCCTAGAATTGCATAGTACATTTTTTAAAATGAACCTTTAGTCTGCTTAGAAAAATAGTCTTTAAAAATAAGGTATTTAGTAATTATTTTTGTTAAAAATCTTACATTCTTAGATAATATATTTAACTTGCAAGGATAAAATGGAATCTTGAATCACAGATAATATTATTATTGCTTTAACTTAAAATCTACCCATTTAGTTATTAAGCTTACATGTTAGAAAAGACAGATTTAAGTTTAGATTTTCATCTAGACTTCAGGCTTGATTATACTAAGAAAACTTGATCAAGCCTGGGCATTTCACAATTTATCATCTACATCCATCCTTATTCCAAATTAAAAGTAACTTTATTGCAAGGGAAAAAAGATTATTAAATTTAAAAACATCTGAAATCAGAATAAAACCAGAATAGAATGTTCACATGGAAAAATCAATTGAGTTATTTGAGCACCTAGTACGGTCTTAGCTGATAAGCTAAAATTTAAAGAAACTAGGCAAAAGTCACCTTGTGAATCAATTTGGGTTTCTAAATTTTGGTCTGAATATTTTAGACAAATAGAAAATTTGCAAATACTTTCAAAAGTTTTTTTCAGTATTTTACTTTGTGGGAACTAAACTCTTTTTCTAGTTCTCATTTGCTTTAGAATGCTTGAGACAAAGCATACTGTTTTTTTATTTTAAATCACATTAATTTACTTAACCAATACATGCATTCAGTGGTGAAACTAAAGCATCTTCACGAATGGGTGCAAAAATAATTAAGAAAAAATAGGATGAAAAAAAGCAACAGCTTTGATTACAGATTGAGCATCAAAATAGTCAGCAAAATATTCTAGGACATCACCTTCCTATTATTTCTGAAAGGAAAACCAAGATTTTTCAGAAAGTGTAAAAATGAATTTTATAAAATGTATTTTTGATGTTTGGACATTAGCCAAGCTTCTGCCAGAAGCAAAATTTCATTGCTGTGTTAAACACCTGAAAATAGAGGGTTTTATCAATGACAGTGTCATCTGAGCTTCAGTTCAGTCCTGCAAGGCGTCTTATGGTTATGCATTTAACGGATTTTAAGTGAAACATGTACTGTTCTACATGGAACTATGTCACCAGACTCCTGGTAATGGAACTATATTAAAAATAACTAGATCATGGAAAATCAGAATTCTATGTCATGTAGTAAATCTTGCTTTCCCAATCCCTTTCCACTCTGAGAAAAACACAAGCATGCTTTTCTTCTCACATACAGTACACATGATTTATATCAAAATTCAATCATGCTCAATTAACACTCAAAATTTTCCAATAATTATGCTGAAGGCAACGCTGGCACACACAAAGCACTAAGGGAGTCAGAGACTAAGTTGTGCATAAATTCACTAATAAGAGAAAAGGTCACGGGCTGATATTACTGAAATTTGATTAGATTTCTGATCCACGTGTTAGAAATCAATGTCTTTCTGGCCTGGGCACTTCTGCTCTGGAGTCAGACATTCTCCAGAGCCCTGTGTCTAATCAGAGGCTGTAGCAGTGTTAGATCCTCTCCTGGGTACAGAGACAGCAAGAAATGAGAGAGGCTTTGCAGGTCAGAACAGACAGGCTCTGCCATTCCTGTGCTGAGTGGTTTGGGGAGCTGAAAGGGAAAAGCTGTAGCTACAGCTGTGAAGTGAAACAACTGTCATGTTGGTCAATGCCCACAGGAAAGGTAAAACCGCTGCTGGGGATTTTATGGCTCTTTGATAGCCTCCAGTAGCAATCTAGTCAAACCAGGATGAGTCCACAAAGGGCTCTTCGCATAAACACTTCTGCTGAGTGGCTACAAATATGGGAGCTACAACCTGAATTTAATCCCACAACTAAAAAAAGGCCCCAAAACAGGCTTTAGATATAGGCTGTTCCTATAATGTGAAAACTGACAGATAAGAAATAGTGAAAGCTTCTCAACTCTCTTGACTATCCATATGTTCCATATGTTGTTCTGGGCATGAGTGGAAGTCTGTCGACTCCCACTGCCCTACTTGTGTTGCCTCTGCATGTTCAACTGAACAATTAAACAGATTGTCAGATGTATGGCACTGAAGTAACAGCTTTTCATGGAAGAAGAAAGCAAATTATCTGATTAAAAAAATGTAAATATGAAAAAAAAATAATTTCCAATTGGAATTACTTCTGACTTGCACCATCAAAAGAATCTGTTATATCAATGCAAAATTGATAAGGCAGAAGAGAGGATTAAACATATGATGCTCAGGAAAAAGTCATCAGTTAGGGAACAAAAATGAAAAAGGAACATTTTCCCTGCAGTCAAAGCCTCACCTGCTTTGCCAAGACTGTCTTACATTGTTGAGTAATTAGAGTGGGCTAATCTGAGTGTAAGCTCTGTGGCAAGGCAGTCTGGAGGTAAGTGGTGAATTGAAGTTCTCTTTCAATGGAGGAGATGGAGGGAGAAGCTATGACAGACAGGACACAATAAATAGAATAATATATTTATTATTGCAAACAGAAAAGAAAGAAAACTGCAAAATGCAGTCTAAAAAAGCAGTCTTTTTCTTTGGTTAGAATTTAAATATGGAGCAGGATTTAGTCAGATAATTTCTTCTCCCTGGTGTTGAGTTTGTTACAGGAAGATCTGGTTTCTGTTCAGACATAGCAGAAGTGGTCAAACACTCAAATTAACTGGCATAGCCTTTAAAACTTAATATGCAATTAAACCAAGAGGCTGCATAGCAGAAATAATTGTAGTGTTTGTTCAACTAGAACACACGTGACAAAGTGAAGTCTGTTCTGACAAACACAGCCTCTGCTTTTATTTGATTTATGAAGAAGATGATAGGACAAAGCATATTTTTGTAAAAATTTTCTTGGATTCACTACTGAACCACTATCAGGCTGGACTACAGTCAAGCTACCTGAAGATATGCTTCAGATAAAGACATTCATGTGTATTATAATGGCTCAATCATACAAGGAATATCTTAGTTGTTCTACAAGATTGTGCAGACCAAAGTTCTGCTTTAATTATCTACTCCTAACATCAAGCTAGTGGTGCCACCTGGGCCTCATGCTTTAACAAAATACTTCTAAAATTTTACCCACCTTAAACTGGTAACATGATATTAAAAAGAAAAAAGGAAAACATAGAGGGAAAAAAAAGATTTATATTTAAAGCACAACACATTAACATCATTCGGAAAATTAAAAAAATCAAAGTATCAGATACATTAATGTTAAAAACTTCAGTGTATTCCTTCAGCTCCTGCTGCAAAAGCTTTAAAGGCCCACTGCAGCTCTTTATTTCTTCATAATGTACAGAATAAACTGCTGGAACCCAGACATCTACTAAATGATTTCTGGCTTGGTTTTTTATTCCTGACTACAGTCAGCTCCTTACAGAGACAGATTTATAGTTCCTAAGTCAATATCTGTAAACAAATATTTTAATCTTTTAAAAGCCATTATCCTTAGATTTACCTTTTGTGTGTGTGTGTGTGGACCGCTTCATTACATTCTTTGTATTAAGGATTTTTTTATCAGACACTTACCTGAGGAGAGATTAACTAATGCAGTAGAGCTGGTAAGGTTTTAGAAGAGAGAGATTTTCTGCTTTGTTTTGGTGATGGACAAGAGGACAAACCCATCACTTTTTTTTGCTAGGTCACTAGCTGCCAGCTTGCTTAAATTTCTGACATTACATTTGAGAGAGATGTATTACATCCATTAGGAAAACATCATGAAGCCATGCCTTCTCTTTCATTTTTAAACCTCTGACATCAAAGAACATAGAGAATAAATGATCCATCAGCAAAACTCTGATAGTTGTTTCCTGTGTCTACCTGATATACTGGGCAAACAGGTACATATTTACTATTTCCTTTTTTACACATCCACAATACATATCTCTCCAATGGAGTTATGAAGTGATTCTCAGCTTTTTTGGAAAAGCTTTTCCTGGAAGTTCAGAATCAAGACTTGAAGCAGCATCCCCCGTCTTTTACTCAAGTGCACCTGGAATGCAACAGAAAAATCTCTTAATTCTTTAATGGCGATTTGGCATGTGTTCTGTTGGCAAAACTGAGGCAAAAAATTTTAAATCAGGGACATCTCAGAGGAATTAGAGCAGCAGGCTGCTGAATTTCATGGCAGGTTGGAAGAGCTATGGAAAGGTTTATTTCCTACAAGATAGTTCATTGTAACCTAAGTATTTGTCCTAGAAAATAATAAGATATTTTAATTTAAAACACAGATATTTCCCCATATCTATTTTAAATAACATAATCAAAGGTTGAAGACCTCAACAGTAGAGCAGCAACCACATTTCTTTCTCACTATTTGCATACTATTTTGAATTTTTTTTTTTTAATTTATTTATTCAAACCCTAGGCAGCTGGTAGCGA
>VXBC01008097.1:275050-358794 GCA_013399945.1 Ploceus nigricollis | reverse complement strand
GGGAGGGAGGGAAGGAAGGAAGGAAGGAAGGAAGGAAGGAAGGAAGGAAGGAAGGAAGGAAGGAAGGAAGGAAGGAAGGAGAAGAGACGCCAAATTTGCTGTCCTTTCTTTTTCAATGCCAACCTGAGAAGTGATAACGTCAGACTTACTGCGAGCTACCAGCTTTGCCTAACTTCTGCCTTTAATATCTTGTTTCCCTTGCAGAGGGAATGAGCAATGTGTGCGCCAGCCTGCCCAGCTCTCTGTTAAATCTGGTTTTGCTCCTACCTCATTATTGTGCCAGTGCAACTCCCAGGGCCGACTCAGTACACCTGAGCAAGTGGAGGATGGATAGCTGAGCTCAGCCTGAACTTTGTCCTTTCATGCTGAAAAAAAGGATTTTTCGTAGGGGGCAAAAGAAGTATGGTGAATATATTACTTTCATCTGGTTGTGCAATATATTTGCATACACATTTGGGAGTCAAAGCTTTGTTTGGCAAGCATTGTAAAAAGAAGTTATTTAATCTTAATAAAAGATTGACACTGACTGTTATGTTTTGGTTTAGGATTTCTCTCAAGGGGAACCACTATGTGGCAGCTCACTATCTCATACTGAGAGGCTGGAGACTTTGAAGAAAGACGATATCTTTACAGAGTTGCCATGACTTCTGACCATTTTAATTCTCAGGTTTTCCTAATTCAAGAACTCAGAACACAGCAAGAGATTCCCTTTTGAGAATTATTTCCCTGTTATGCATTCAAATGTCAAAATTTTCCAAAATCAAGTGTTGCTTTCTCAATCTAAAAAAAAAAAATTCAGGAGCACTCCATTTCATGGATGTGAGACAATATTTATCTTTCAATAACATCTCATAAAGTGAACAACAAGAGATTGCTTCCATTTTCCTCATCCTTCCAGAGTTAGATAAACTTGATATTTATTATTCACGCTGTGCTATTTGCAAACCTAAGGACTAAGCAGAATTCTCTGTGTACTTCATCCTGACAGTTTTAAATGGGTGTTTTACCAGCCATTCAGTGCTTTCCATGCATTTCATAATCACTACTCTTGCCTCCAAATCCCTCTTTGCAAAGAAAATGATACTGATTTTTTAAATCTATCTTCATGAACAGAGTATCTTCTGTTCATTTAATATTAAAATACCCATAAGATTTGCCATATGGAACAGATCTTCTAATAAAGGAGTAAAAAATATGATAAACTGGTATTCAGGGGCAAATATGGTCTTCATGATAATTTAAGAGGTTATATGATCCAGTTGCCATCTCTATTTGGTTGGAATGAACTTCCACTGAAGAACAATATTCTGGAAGATAAAACAAACTCCCCGGTGCCAGGACAGGAGAAGTTTAAGATTATTCAGTCATCCCAAATCTAGAATGTATATTCTAAACTATTTTGAAATTATGCCAAATTAGCAGTGTATTTATCACTTCTTCCATCATTACAGTAGTTTTAGAAAGTTTCAAAAATATATTTTAGAAACTAATCAGTACCTATTCTTACTGCTCAGCCCACAAATATTGAATTGCCAAATGTGTGTCTCCAGCTTAAACTTAAAATTTAGAAGACAGAGCCATACAATTTATTACTTTTATGTAATTTTTATCAGTGGAAGAGCTAAATAGAAACAACACATGTTGGAATTGTATTGAAAATTAAATTTTCCTTGGGTTTCAACTACCATCCCTGTCTCTCACCATATGTATATCTTTACAATACTGAAGTTAGGTTAACCACTTTATTTAAGCTGTTTCACTGAGTGTCAGTAATCAGCTCAAATATACAGATCCTCTTTCTAATTCTAGTTGGGATTCTGTGAAAAGATTTAAATTTATTGCTCTAAAACAGTCAAGGTGGGTCTGGGAGAATAACAAATCTGATCATCATAACACAGTTTTTCTAGTAAAAATACCATTGTTTAACCTGTTTCATGCATTTTCACGTATTTCCTTTTATAAATTTTGTTTATCTTAACTCAAAGGTAACAGATCAACTGAATAAATAAATAAACAGTTCTGGGACTCCTGACATAAGGACACCTGCTGGAGTGGGTCCAGAGGAGGTCCGGGAAAAAGATCAGGAGGCTGAAACAGATGTCCTATAAAGACAGGCTGAGAGAGTTGGGGTTGTTCAGCCTGGAGGGGAAAAGACTTGGAGGACCTCAAAACACCTTCCAGCACCTAAAGGGGGCCTCAAGACAGCTGGATAGGGTAGGGCAAGGGCACATAGTGATCAGACAAGGGAAAATGGCTTCCAGCTGAAAGGGGGTAGATTCAAGGAGGATATGTTTTGAAGCATTGCGACAGGTTGCACAAAGAAGCTGTGGATGCCCTGCCCTTGGAAATATTCAGGGCAAGATTATGTTGTGGCTTTGAGCAACCTGGTCTAGTGGAAAATGTGCCTGCCTATGGCAGGATGGTTGGACTAGATGATCTTTAAGGTCCTTGTGCAGGGAATAATTACATTAAGCCACAGCTTCACTGGATACTCATCAGCAAGTAAAAATCTCTTACTATTTTTTAATTTCAACAAGTCCAGCTGCAATGTAAAAATTTCTGCAGAATGACTGTTTGAAGCAAATATTTTCACAAAGCAGCTGCTCCCCAGTGAAAATGACAGGTTTTGAGCAAAGCAACAAATTTACTTTTATGGGAGTTCCCCTTCTGTATTGCAGCATAATGTGACAATAAAGAAGCAACACAATATTGCTTGGAAGTTTCCCTGTGGATTAATAGTTTAATTTCAGGAAAGGATTTTGAAACATAGATGGTGAGCCCTTCATCACAGACCTGTCAGCAGCAGTGCCTATAGAATACAGAAAGAGCAGGCTTCACACTGAAATGGGAATAATTCTACTCAGTTCTAAACAGGAGGCAGCTCTCTGTCAGCAGTTCCTACATGGCCACTTGTAGGATGCATGCTGCTGTAAGAGTAAAACCACACACTGAAAATATGTTGGCATGTCTGACATAGATTGGGTAGAATTTTAAATCTCTATTTAATAGTTTTTATATGGGATAATTTCATATTTGTTTAAAGCAGTGCTTCTAAATCTGCAAGACAGAGTATTCAAGAGATTCAGAGTATTATCTGTGGCTCACAGAACTGACTTTTTTATCTATGTGAATTCAGTAAGAGAAGAAGATGATTTTTTTTTTGTGTTGATAACTGGGTAGCTTTTGAGACCAGAAGCAAGTAATGAGCAAGAACGACTGCTGCAGAACCATTATGGAAAAATTGTGTAGTCATGGTATAAAAATAAACACCAGTGATTTAGAGATTCAATTTACTTTTGGTTAGTATCAGTATATAGGTACAGCTGTGCCATTGGATTTTAGAGGTGCCCACTGTCCTCTCTATAGATGAAAACAAAGTGAGGTTTTTGAAAGAGAAAAAAAATCTTGTTTCTCTATGTTCTATACTACAAATCATTGTCCAGTCAAGTCCTCCACTTCTTTTATTCCCTACTTTTTCCTTTACTTACTGCTTCAACATTGAGGTACAAACAATTCTCAGGGGTTAAGCTAGAGCAGATTAACAAGATTTTCCCATGCAGAAAGTTCAGAGATCAGCCTTAGGCATGTTGCAAATAATTAGTGAATAGATGATTTGATATTATAATAAACATTTTGATTAATGTTTCTTGTTTGCAGAGTGTCATTCACAAAGCTTAATGAGAATAAAAATTTCAATGCATGGCAAAGTAGCAGAAATGCTTCATTAAAAAATGTTTACAGTGGATGCTGTAGAATTTAATAGACTGAGCTTCTAAAAATATTGATCAGATCTTTATCATACCATCCCTGCAATGCACAAAAAAATGATTCAGAATCATCAAACACTGTTTTTTCCTTTTGATCAAAATATAATTACCCAAGCTGGTGGTATTGCGATGACATGAAAACTGTAGCCCTTTCAATCTCCATTTACAAAAGAGGTAGTGCTGGGCACCATACAGCAAAACACCAGAATTAAGTGAGATCTTCTCAATACTTCATGAAAATGAAGTATATGTTAAGAGGATTTCTTGGCAGAAGGGGAGGGAATGTGAGGTTAAATCAGACATGCCAGGGATTGCCACCTGCATTCTTGAGTGATGAGAAAAGGTCATATCAAGAGTAAGCATTCTGAATCTCCCAAGACCTGTAAATTCTATTCTCAACATTATTGTTGTTTTCAAAATATTACTAATCTTTTAAGTGCAAAACAAGGCAAACAAGTCAAACAGAAAATGACTCCATGTCCCTTGCATCTGTGCCAGAGAGCACTACATCACAACAGACAAAAGGCCTCAATCTTCTCGTGTTGAATCTCTGCCAGCCACCTGGAACAGACCATCAGGGAAGGTAACGTGGGCACCTAGCAAACCTCTGGTGCCTCCTTCACAAAATGTTTGTTGGACCTACACCCACTTGTGTTTTAGGAACTGTGAAGGCAAATGTGCATAATGTGCTGTGTGACTCTAACACCTGGCTGAAGGCAGCGTGGGTTTGCCCAAGGCAGTAAAGGTGGCCGTGCAGGGGAATGGTGATGGTATGGCCACGCTGCTCCAGGAGTTGCCTGAACAAAAAGTTCTGCAAGGCATTGAAGACTGAAAAGTACTCATCAAATTTGTTGCCTTCTCTTGGGATATACAACCTGTTTTAGCAAAGGGTGTGGACAGATAAAGTTAAAAAGGCAGGATTTTAATCCAGTTGCTGTCACATATCCTGGATAATCCAAAATAACTGTCTGCCTTGTTCTCTGTTGCCTGCATAACAAAAGCCATTTTATACGCTGGTGCAATGTGCAATTTTGTTTCTCTGCTGTGATATTATGACTGAGCAGCCCTCATTCCAAACAGCCACAGCAGTTGCCTTTAATATACTTTTTGAATTTAAAAGAGCATTCAGGGGATGATGTTCTCACCCACACCACAACTCATGCACGTGTACTGAATGTCATGTCACAGCACAAGGCTCTTCTCTTCCTCCACGTATAATACTGTGAGTTGATTCATAATAGCCTGCATCTGACATCATTTTTTAATATGTATAGATCTTTTGAGTAGTACAACTCTGAAAAATATTAAATGTCTTAAGATGAATAAATACTACAGTTGCCTCCAGTGGATGCTCATGTAAGAAGAGACACAGTATATAAAAATATCTAGAGAATGATAGCTCAAATAGCAAGTTATAACACTTTATGAAGCAATGTTAAAAAAAATTCCAGTTCTATTGACTACTACCATGTACCTTGTTATTTCAATGTAGAACTTTCCTCTCAGTACAGATAGAAAAGAGCTTAATCTCTGTGCTTACTGTAAATCAAGGCAAAAATATTTTCCAATTAGTATTTGTTTTAGTGGGACATATTTTTTGGTAAGATCTACTCTTGGGAGTGGATAAATTTTGACATTATAGTTACTTTTGACTGAGTTGTTACAGAAGCTTTAAAAACTGTCTTGAAAATAAATTCTTCACAATAAACATATGCATTAAATATTTTTCACTTTTAACAATACATTAATTATTAAAGAACTCTGGAATTTCTATGGCAACAGTATAGTTAATAGGTTCACATTATTCATCTCTGCAGGTAGTAATATCAGCTGCTGTTACTGTCTCACACAATAACCAGTAAGAGCAGGCCACCTGAGTCAGAATTTCCAGTGCTCTAAGACAGACAGTGATAGAAAGTGGAACAAAACATGTAGCCTCCTGATATTCCTTTTTCTGACTTAGACTCTCTGAAGACTGGGAACCTAAGCAACCACATATTCAGACTGTATCCCTTTTACTGGATACTCCATTTCAACTGCTATTAGCATAGAGGTCTCAAGGGAATAACCGATCAGAAGAAAGAGATGAGCTTTTTATAACCGCTCCCTCTGTGTTGCAAAGAAAGTTTTATTCTATAATGAACAATTTAAAACATTAACAATACAAGTATCATCACAAATTTGAGAGAGGAAGGATTGTTATATTTTTCAGAAGATCTGCTACCAAAAAAAAAAAAAAAAAAATCCGAAAATCACTGAAAATCAGGAATTGGCAAGTAAGGTACCAGGAACTAAAATTATCCATTCCCTTGATGCACATTCATTAAAGAAACTGACTTCTAAAGCAAGAAAGACTAAAATATAGACCCTTGGATTTTCAGGAAACCATTTCTTTGTGTTATATACCTTTGTTACTGTATCACATTTAATTGAGGCAATATTCCCAGCTACAGACACAAAATGCTGTAGTGCTCACGGTTTCCTGGGCTTTGGAACACTTCAAACTTTTTATTAGAGTACAAGATCAGGCTTGTTTGACATGGTTTGGCCATCTCTTGGTGGCACTATATGCTGTCCTGCATAACTACATTGAACTCAAAGTAACATATGCTTCATTCTGTATTGTGTAGTGAAAATTAAGGAAGGAAAAAGAAAAACCCTCAGTATGAAAACCTGTTACTCTGTCTCTGAATACATTGGAACAAGCTCAAACCACAAAACATCTAACATTAAAATTCTTAAAAATATTTAAAAACAGGTGGTAGTAAGAAAGTACATATTCACATTGAATCTTTTGCTTGCAGGAAAAAGAAGTAAATAAATTACTCCATGTGCATTGAGGAATCCCAGAAGCATTTGGGTTTTTAAATAATAAAGAGAGGGGATGCCAAAATCATTACTGTAAAGCCACTTCTAAATACATCCAAAGGGTATCAAAGCCAGTAAAAAGAACCACCCTTTAATTTGCTGCACTTGATCTGGAGGATATAAATGAGCACAGGAAGTTAAGTATATTGTTGGAGACAAAAACAAGGGCAAAATTTCTGATTTCATTCAAATAATGAGTGCTAATATCATCACTTTAAATGAGATTTCTGAGATTACGGTTTAAGTGGCAATCACCCTTCAAAAACATACTACTAGCTTAAGAGGCAGTAAAAACTCCTTGATATTCTAGAAAGGAGTTTTCTGCTGTGATAAGAAAATCCCACCAAACAAACCCATTTTTCCTGCAATTCTTATATAGAATTCTCAATAAAAGAACAGGGGGATATCAGTTCAAAATCAGGCTAGCCATTAAAAATAATAAAATAAACTAAATTTAATCAAAATGTAATTCCTGGAAGAAAACCCTTCTTGATTGTGCTGGAGGTAATGTGCCAAGACCATTCTCACAAGGCTTACATCTAAGATTCTTCATTTTACCCAAATCAAACTTTGGATTTAAAATCCAGCAAATCCCTACTATCAGAATTACACAAGCACAAAAGATAAATAGAGTAAGATACAGAGGGTGGAGGGTGTTCTTCTAATGAGCCAATAGTTCCTGTTTTAACCAATCCATTTTCTAGTTGAAACAAACAAGACAACAAACAAAAAAACCTGCACCTCAAAAAATAAAAAAAAAAAATTAAAAATTTGATCAACAACACTTGCCAAAAACATAATATCACCCACCCCTGCCCCCCAAGAATCTGTGGTATTCTTCAAGTCCCTTACTAGTTTATAGCAATTTCTTTTGGAGTTTCATGATAAAATGTAGCTTAAATTTTCCCGGAGTTTTATCTCATATAATGATCTACAGTATATGTTCTTTTGCACTTCAAAGTGAGGGGAAAGTAGGAGCCTATCTTTCTGCAGCAGCTAAAATAGAAATAACTTGTTTCTACAATTAATAGTGTTTTTCTCAGAAAGTTCATGATTTTTGACTTGTTCTGGCCTGCCACACTAGCATATTTTGTTCAATTGCCAGCTGTGTTCTCTGTGCTGGGAAGAAATAGGTTCACAAAAATGTAGAACCAGTCTGAAGTCCTGACTGTAGATAGTGCTCGTAATTAGCCATTCCCAGGAGACTGATGTGTGAAGAGGCACCAGTTTAACACTGTTAAAATGATTTCCAAAGAGTTCCCAGCATCTTTACTGAAGGAATCAATCAAAAATGTCTTCAGAAGAAAATGTAATTGCTTTCAAGGATTAAAATTTTAATCAGGAATATTCAATTAGAAGTTAATGTTGAGATCCACAGTTTAGATTTTTATGCAAATGTGCCATTCTTATATTCAGTCTTGAAGATAAAGGCGATTCATGGCAAATACTGTTCTGTCTCTCAGCTCATCAAGTTAGAGATAATTTACTTTGAAGAATATTTTACACTTGCTACATTTGGAAGTATGTAAATCAGCTCACTTTTGCCCCTTCTACTGTAATTAATCTTTGCATTAGTTATGTGAGATGGCTCAAAGCATCTTCATTCATGTGAATCCCCTGGTTTCAACAATATTTGACCAATATAAGATAAATAATACGTATCAACTGTTAAACCAGAACTGAGGTTTGCAAGAGCTTGATTACATTTACCCTTTACGAATAACAATTCTGGAATGGAAGATCTTGAACTGAAAACTGCACAGTTACAAAGAATCAGATCTTAAGAATTACTGATAAAATTCCTCTTCCCCTAAACCATTGCATGTTCTGAGAGCAGAGGTTAGTGCAACTTGCATATAAGTAGATGTAGAGATATTGTATTGAAAAATCCAGAATTAGGACATTTTCCTTGATCAAAATCCATCTTCAGTTGTATGAAGTAGAATTTTGAATTTATGATTAGAGATAAATTTCATTATAATTCATATTAAAATTAGAAAATCTCGCATTTACATTTACTTGTTTGAGATTTGACAATATATCAAAAATCGGTTAATTAAAAACTCCCCATAAGGCATGGAAATGCATGAGACTATTTCCTAGCTTACATAAAGCTCTTTGATTTTCTGATATATATCTTATAATATGCTATTTTATCCTTCAATTTAGTCAGTACATACTAGAAACTCAGAGAAATAGTTAAATAATTTAATTTCTCCTCAGAAACTGCAGGCAGTGACTGTTATAAGTGACATAATCTATTTTTATGTACCATCCAAGACAAACAGATTTGTTGAATAGCCTGAACAAATGAGAAGAATTCTGTTGGAATTGAAAAGCTTTACAACTGACCATTCTTACCTATCTAAATTATATTTTATTGTTATTTATGTCTTAATATTCACATTTTTACTTGGAAATCTAACACGAATAGAAGACATCAAAATACACAAGTTAGCTTGAGCTGACAAGATTTTGATCTTATAAACCTCATTGTCTGTAAGGCTAGAACAGATGTCCTGAGTTGGAATGGACACAGAAGGATCATTGAGGCCCAGGTTCTGTCCCTGCACAGAACAGCTCCATGGCTGCCCCTGTGCCTCACCTGCTTGACTTCTGACATTTTGGAATTGCCTGCTCCTGTTCTCTTAGGATGTGGTGCTCAAAAAGTGACCAGCACTGATGGACCCCAGCACCTTCAGAAACATTTTCCCAGGAGACCTTACATACCTAGATCCCTGAGAGCCTGAAATCTGCTCTTCTCATGTCCAGGGCTGAAGGTTTGCTTGCACTTTTTTGTCCAGTCAGACTTGATTTAAATTCAATAGTTCTGTGGTCACTGTGGCCAAGGTGGCCACCAATCACCACTTCACTCCTGAGACACCCTCTTTCAATAAGCAACAAATCGAGAAGGGCATCTTTCCTAGTACCCCTAGTACCTATACCATGAAGTTACCATCCAAGTGTTTTTGGATTCTCCTGGACCTGTTTGTGCCAGCTGTATGGCGTTCCCAATTATCATCCAGCAAGTGGAAGTTCCCCGTAAGGCAGTTGAAACAAGTTGAAATAAACAAGCAAACAAGACATTTCCATAACTATTACTCAGATCAAATATCTAATTAAATATACATCAAAAAGTTTGTAGAGTGATCTGCATTTTGATCACTGCCTTTTTGTTAAGGAGGTAAGTGCTCATAAGCACTGAGTAAGGCTGATCAGGGGTGAGGTTGATCTGTGCCTGGGTTACTTTTGCTTTATGTAAACTGGACCTGATATAACAACCATCAAGGTTTGTCACTACCTTAACTAGATATTTAAAATATCTATGGACAAAACCCATGAAAGACTGATCTAAGGAAACATACTTAACCACTACGTAGTCATGTACATTTTTATGATCATAGATTTCCATAAGACCAATGTTTGAAGAATACTAGGCAAAACTATATGAACTCCAGTCTTGATGGAGCCATGCAAATATTTTCAGAAACAGTTACAAGAATAAAGGAACATATTTAACTTGTAAAAATTATTTCCACTGTATAGATTTATATATATAATCATAAGTATATACTATTTTGCTTAGTAACAAGTGACCCAGTAAAAAAAAAAAGGAATGTCTAATAATTAAGATAGATGTGTGTACATATATATAGTATACATATATGCATACATCTTATGAGAATATTCTGCTATGCCATAAAAAAGTGAATTTACATTTTTCTATAAATATTTTCTACCTATGGAACAATTATTTTGTTTTAGAATTCAATAATATTGAAATATATTTATATGTGTCAAATACAATTTCAGAGGAGTCAGAGTTTTTTCATGTAGATGTATAATAAAATTCTATATTCAAAGTTGGGAGTAGTATATTTGAATTCTCATTAACAACTCATTAAACAGTTATAATGCCCCCATTCTTGCTTCGTAGATGATTTTTAGGAGAAAAAATAGTTTCTTTTATATTTCCTTTTAGAGTTACTCTTCATTTATATTCTACATATAAGAGAGCACTGGCCTAAATGATCACTTAGTGGAATATTTTTATAAATTTTACACTAAAGGAACATTTTGCTATTCATTCTAATTTTGTTCTTTATACAGAAAAGAGAAACAAGGAAAGTAAAACTGAGAATTAAGATAAACAAGGGAATTCAGGAAATAGAGTTTAAAATCTTTAATGGCTGTGTCCTCTAGGAGTGTCACTTATTGAAGATGATCTATAGTAAGGCATGATACAGTGGCAGGTTTGACCACAGTATTAGCATTGCCACATCACTTGAAACCCTCTTATCATAATATAACCATGACAATAAAGGTGATCTTCACTACTGATTTCCAGCAATGTAAGTATGTATTTATGACCTGTTAATGATAAAAGGCATATGAGTAGGGGGATAGAGGCTTTGTTCGGCCAGGGCCAGGTTTCTCTGATCCTCTTATACTGACCAGACAAGAGGCTCTGCTAATTATGCACCCTAGGGTTTATATTCCCCAGTTTCCATCATTCACTGCCTGGTATTTAACAGTTCCACACAGTGTTCAATCTTTCTGGGCCTGGTGGGAGATAGGGTGATGCACTCAATGCTGCATTTCCTGGCCCAGGTATCTCAGGGGTTATTTCAGAGATGAGTCCCATCATAATTCTTTCTGGGGTGTCAGGTTGCCACAGGACTTACGCAGAATGATGTTTTGGGCACTGGCATGGATTGCCTGGTTTAGTTTCAGCCACTTGGCATTTGCCTCCATCACAGTAAGCATACAGTGAATTGGTAGAATGTTGCAGTGGTCCAGTGAAATTGATCTGCCAGACCTACTCATACTGATTCCACTCACCATCCAGATATACTTTTTTTGCTGAATTATGGTGAATGTTTCATAGATAACCTGCACAAGTGGTCAAGTCCCCCCATTGATCAGGAGACAAATTTTGATGTCACACATCCAGATGTCCACATATAGATGCCCTGCCCCACTGATCCAAGAGGCACAATGGTGAGGCTGGGGTTTGTGGTCAGTACATAACAGCTTTCCATTGTTGATTCTTCATTCTGACACTTTTTCTCTCCTTGAGTAAGAGTTCTCCATGGGCTATAATCCTTCAATTAAAGTCTGCTCCATTGTGGGTCTCCCTTATACTACTGTGAACATCTATTCTGCCATCTTCCTCCTCCTTCTCTGTCCTTAGAGTTCTCTCTGCTGTTTTCCATTTTTTTCTCGTCCTTCTCTTTCTGAGATTTTTTGCTGAGCATGATGTATTATGGTATGGAATATCCCTGTGGTCAATTTGGGTCAACTATCCTAGTTATGCTATCTGCAAGCCTCTTATGCCAGCCCACTCATTTGGAAGGAGGAGAATATGGCAGAATGTGAAAGAGAGAAAGTCCTGACACTGTGCAAGCATTTTTTGACAATAGCCATAACACTTCTGTCTTATCAGCGCTGTTTTAGCCACAGACACGAAACACAGCACCATATGGACTACTGTGAAGAAAGTTAAATCCAATACAGCCAGACTAAGACAGTCTTCATCTCATGTTCCGTGCATTTTTTCTTATGCTCAGGTCCCACGTTAAATGATATATTTATGTATGTTCTGATGTCTTATTAACATAGTTTCATTTCTATACTGTACTCAAATCTTCCAAAATATTTACCAAAACCATGATGCATTTCAACATCCAATCCTCCTATTTCATACCTTTCATTTTCCTTTCCATTCTGTCTAGCTCTCATTCCCAAAATTTCTTCTTACCAATACTTAAAATAGGATCTGGGTCTAGACATTGTCATGAACCACCTTCCACTGATCCCAGCCATGCACACAAATACCATTGTTCATTCTGTGCCACCTTTCCAAACATCCACAAGGACAGCCAAGGGGTTTGGCTCCATCAAAAAATTAACATAGTCTCCTGAACAGACTGGAGTGGAATCAGACAGGCACAGGTATGTTCCAAGCAGCATCTTATCCAACAGCACGTGTCATTATCAGCCAAGCAGATGAATAACAGTATTCTGACAACATGAGAGATGGTATTACTGCATAGCATTGACACTTGAAAGTCAAAGCAGGAAACATGCACTGAAGTATTTCAGAAACTCTAAACACTCAATAGATCCAAGGAAAATGTGAAGAAATTTGCCAGTTAAAAATTACTATCACATTAATATAGAATTTTTTGTGGTTGTTTTGTTTTGTTTTGTTTGGTTTTTTTGGGGGTTTGTTTTTTTTTTTTTTTTGGCTGTTATTGTTGTCAACATTTTAGCCATCAAATTTTCCAGGCCATTATCTGAAGTCTTTAATGACTTAAGAGGAGAAGTTAATTGCTGGCTATTGTTATTTACTGATATTGGTCATGGTTCAGTAATCTACTAGACAGCTCATATTATGTGTATCAAGCTCATATAGCCTGACTCACTGAAGTAAACCAGTTCAACTACAGAGAGAAGGAGTTAGATTTCCTAAATTAATTGCTTGAAAGGGGTTTGAGAGTAGAACTAGAAATTTTATACTGTAATCACTTACCTGCCTTCTCTTTCTCAGTCTATCTGCTGTGCTGCTGTGCAGGTTTTTCTAGTCTTCTACACATGGCATCCCTAGAAAGGCAGATGCTTTGCTCTTGGTCACTTAAGTAATTTTATAGAGAAAAATTGTACTGATTTATTTAGTTTTACAAATATGAATCATATCTATCCTGAAGAATTCTAACTCACAAATACTTACTAGAAAACATTTACTAATATTTGAATTTATTTTTCTGGGTTGTTGCTGGTTGTTTTTTGAACGGTGGATCCTATATATGCAATTTTCATAGCTTCACAGCAGCAGTTTCTTCTAATCTATCAAAGGAATTCATGCAAAGGTTTCAGTTGCTTAAGAAAATGCTGATCAGTGTCTTCTACTTTACACTTGGTAGACCTAAGATGACATGTATTTTAATTTGTTGAAGTGCATTAAAAAAGGCCAAAACTAGCATTAACATGAAGATATTTGTTTCAATGTTTAACTTGATGTATAGCTGATTCTATATTGCCCAAGAAAAGGTCCATGGCCAAAGTTTTATTCCAGCTTAAACTGAAGCCATAATCTAACATGTTTGTGCATGATACACATATATGAATTCTATTTCACAAGACATAAATATATTAGAATACTCAGATCAAGTTTTTATCTAACATTTACTTAATAAATCAGTATGTTTATTTTGTTAGAAAACACAAACAAAACAAATAAAAGAGACACTTCAGATACAGTTTTCCCCTGTGAGGGTCCTTTTAATTCTGCACAACATACCTTTGTCCCTCTCCCTGCCCTCATTAGGGCACCAGCAAAGAATCCATGCAGCATGGGGTTGGACTAGATATGAACTCCAGTGAGTGTTAGCTCAGCCCCTCTGTCCCTCAAAGCTTCAAAACTACTATCCAGTTTCCTTGTCAAGCAAATGAGAAGCAGGTCTTAATCAACAATAACCAGAGAACAATGCTGTTCAAAGAAACATTGACACTTGAGATTAAAATTTTAGAGTATTTCTGGCTGTAGCAATGTTTTTTTAGGAATTTCTGAAGAATGCAAATAACCTGCACTTCTCAGAGAGGCCATAATTAGCAGACTACTCATTGTTTCTGACTCTTTGTTTAATAAAAGTAATCTTAATACAAATCTCATGATATTACATAGCTTTTGTGAGGAGGATTTTTTTCTGCAGATTAGATTAACTGGTACAGCTAAAATTACCAGAGAATCACAGAATACTCTTAGTTGGAAGGGGCCCACAAGAATAATCAAGTTCAACTCCTTAGTGAATGGTTCATACCCTCTCTTGTTTGACACAGAAGACTTGAGGTTTGAAAAGTTTTGATAGCTAAACAAATTATTTGAAGAAACGGAAAAAAAAGGAAGTGAAAACTGGAGGGTGGTATATGAAAGAAAATTTAAATTAAAATGAAAAGGAAAGGAAAGAGAAAGAGAGAGAAAGAGAAAAAGAGAACGAGAAAAAGTGTAGTGAGGGATCTTGGTCTTGGCTCCTATTACTCTTCAGTGGACTGCTTCATGTTTCTTGTCATTCTCAGAAGCAAAATTGTTACCTTTTTCTTGTCATTATGTACAGAAGACATTCCTTTTGACTGAGCTCTTGACAGCTAATTCCTTATACTCTGCAAATGATCTATAAGCCATTTAAACACACATGGCACATCTCTGCATGGTGCAACGGATTCTGCAATTCTGTAGACAAAAAAGTTTCTTGGCAAAGAAATTTCAGAATCTGATATGAAAAATAAATATTGTAATATTATCTTATATACATTCACCTCTCTCTAGACCAGGCTGTTCAACAACACATCTAACCTGCCCTTGAATACTGCCAGGGGAGGGATATCCACAGCTTCTCCGGGCAGCTTCTTCCACCTTGACAATAAATAATTTCTTCTGTATATCTAACCTAAATTTTCCCTCTTTAAGTTTTCAGTCCTTCTATTTAAGCTGAGGAGTTCAATGGTTAGGGTAGATTGCTCTAGAAGCATTTTTTCCCATCTGAAGTTAAGTAATTAAAAAGAAATATGATGTTAAACAGTTTTGGTAAGACCAATATTTTATAAGTGTCAACTCCCATCTATTTTTGATTTTTTTTACATCTAACAACTACATTGTTAGATACAACCTGTTCATAAAATACAGAACTACTATAAGAGCTTCAAATAAAAACAGTGCCCAGTGCCCAATTATGAGTTAAGTAATAGGACTAATATATTCCAAGATGAATAAGCACAGAAGCTTGCTTACTGCATTTGACCAAGTTATCCGCAAGGTGTCAATATGGATTCATAATAATTTCTATGGCTATAAACAAATAATTGTCTTGTTAAAAATAGAAATTTGGAAATGACAATTTACAGGTGCTGGGGGCATCTCTTCTGTTCCAAGTTTTGAAAGAGACATATTTTCTCAATCTTTTTTTCATGAGCAATTTAATAACTCTAGAACTTTCATATTTCTACTTTTGAAGGCACTAAAGGGTATTTTAGTAATGTGTTTATCTACAGCTAAGAACCATAATTAGCTTAAGTTATGGAATGCCCCAAATAAATGAAGAGCAGTTTATAGTTGTTCAGAAACACAGTTTGTTCTGCTGGTGTTTTGTTAAATATTTGCAGAAAACATGATTTGCATCATTTGCAAGTTACATAAACCTTTATAATTATGGCCTAAGGTATTATACAAAAGTTATTTAAGTAATTCCCAAAGATTGCCACTCAGTGCACCAAGCATTAATCATCTGTTGTGTCTATTATAAATGCAGAAGCAATTAAGTAGATCTGTGGTGAGAACGGGTTATTGCCAGGTTTGTACAACATTTTTCAATGGCATCATTACTGGTGAAGACTGTTGTGAGTTGTTTCTTTCTTAGTGAAGAATAAATAATATCATTTTGTCCAAAATCCTTTGGGTTTTTTTAAAATTGTGTGCAACAACAGAAATGTGATCAATCCTAAATAGATTTAAAATGCATATCATGGAAAAAAAATCCCCTCTTTCCCTGCAAGAAGCAAAAATTAATTTTGATATTAGAAAATTAATATATATCAATGTCCTAAAATTGAACAGGAATTGTTCTGAAAGCATACGTAAGAATCAGCCTCACCTGCAATTACTTTACAATTTTGCGGTCTAACATTTGAATATAAAATCTGCTGTCTTTGTCCTGTGAATTCACTGAAAGCAATGAAAGTTTTACTTGAATAAAATATAATAAAAGACATACTATCAGGCAAGTAAAAAGATATTACATGAGGAAACAGAGAATGGAGCAGAAACTCTATGGCAAGTTAACATGCTTGCATGCATATTTTAACAGCCTACTGCCACTCTACCATTTGTTTTCCTTTGCTGGTCTTGAGTAACTGATAATAATCTGCTCCTGCTCTGTGAAATATTGTTTAACTTCCATATGAGAGTTCTGCCACCTTGGAACATGCTTAAATTATTTTTATTTCTATAAGCATATAGATTTTATTGAAACATTAAAAGGGTTGATGTTGCAAGAGCTGAGAACAACCCCTGAATATATCACACAACATACTCAAGACTGGGCTAATCCTAAGAGATGAAGTCAATTTGGAGCTTTCATTAAATAGTCTATAGCTTGAGCATGCTCTGATTTACAGCTCCAATTTCCTGAGGGAAAAAAGCCCCCTTATAAGTGTAGCTGTGGGACTGCCTCCTTTAGGTGCTCAGAAACATCTCAAAAACCTGCATTCTTAAATCTGTCAAATAATCCAAGATTATTTTGTGCTTTTTACGTTTGGGATGCAACATGTAATTACATTTGAATTGTATAATGAGCTAGCCAGTTCCCAAGTGTTTCATTTATTATGTTTTGTGATATCAAAACCAGCATTGTTTCATTGCAGCCTTTGTAACGACTGAAAAGCACACCGGCTCCTTCTCTGGCTAGCTACATCTGGTGCTCAACAGAAAGGAATTTAGTTGGGTCTTTTCTTCTTTAGTTTGCTATTCTTTCTTGGAAATACACAGTTCTGTAATTTGTAATGAGCACAGCTATTTAATACACTTACTCTTGTCCAAAATGTTCATGTATTTGGTACATCTTCACACGTTAGTATCTTACAGTCTAATCTTTTGCAACGTCCTCTGAAAGTCTGCCCAAATGTTGAACAGGAAAAAAAAACCCAAACCCTAAGTATAGCAAGAAAATAGAAGCTTTCTAGATATAAACTTGATTAAAGTAATACTATCCACATTAATTTTACTAGTCATTATGTGTAATCAGGATCTCATCGTATTAATTACTGTAAGGAATTAAGAGACTCTAGGACATGTGATATTTAAAGATAACATGACAGAGACCTTCATGTCACTACTGGCTCCAGGAATCTATCTGTTTAGTTGAATATAATAAATTTTCCATTAGCTGTTGATTTCTTGGTCAAGGCACAGTGGGTTAGTCATAGACAACTTTCTAACGTTCTTAATGCTATATGCAGCAAGCACATTAGCACATGAAAAATCAAGGCAGTTTTCAGTTAAACATACTGCAAGAATCTCTCTCCAAGTGCTTATTAAACATGGGAGTGCTCTGGGACATGGGACACCTAAATTTGTATCACAGCTACCGTTACAGAAATAATTACTTGCACTTTCCCCTTTTGGGTTGCTTCACAGGACTTCATTAGAAGAAATATCATACAAAAGAAATTGTGAAAGAAGTTGTCCTTTTAAAGTAAACTCTTGTGAGCAGCTTTACTTTTTGGGAATTTGTTGTGCTTTTTGCCCTAGACACTCAAATTTAATACAATTTAAAATGTTTATTTTTCATAAAGGGAAAAATTTGCAAGGACAACCTGTTGCCTGTAATCCAGGTGAATGGGAGAATTTGCAGGGACCTTAATTTCCACTTGGGACCCTCAGGTTAGAAATTAGTAAAAAATTGTAGAGGTTAGGAGCAGTGTTAGAGGTCAATGTGCACTCTGTCACCAGGAGGTATTTAGGAACAAGATAAATGAGGCATCGCCTTAGAGAAACTCCTTGCAGTAGGAGATGAAACTGGGAAGCAGGGGAGTGCAGTAGATGACCTCAAGGTCCCTTCCAGCTCTCTGAGTTTATGTATTGGCAGAAGTAAGTTTATTTAAAGGGTCAGATTGACTGTTCCTCTGTACTGCAGTGCTTCACCTCCATGCATTGCTCTTCTCTTTCAGGACTGCAAGCAACAAAGAGCTAAGGGTAAACAGAGGCTGTTTACACCAATTACTGTTTTCTTTTGCCCAGCAAACACAAGGAGCAGATTATATATCTGTACCTTGAGTTTCCACACACAGAGTCTACAAAGCAACCTCAGAGGAGTGGACTGAGATCTTGAAGTGGTAATATTATGTTACACAGAAGGAAAAGGAAAGAATCCTTCTTATAAGAGCATGGATTCAGTGAATAGACACCCATATCTCCTAAATGGAAAACTATAATGAAATAAAGAAAACAAAGCCTGTTCCAAAGATCCATGGCTCAGACCTTCAGCTACAATCAGGGATCTTGGAATACATTCAACTTGAACTCTGTTGTAGCAAGGTTCAGGTTTTGAAGAAATTAGTATTTGCTTATAAGTTTTTAATTTAAAGACTTCACTAGAGAAAACTAATGATGTTTCCTATTCCTGTAGCAAGCAATTCCATATCAAGTGAAGTCAAAGTTTGCTATCCTGTCACGAATGGCAACTTGACAGTATCCCTCCTTACTTTTCTATTGTGCAGCAATGAGTTGCAGTGAAATTTATTTGGAAAAAAGAAATAAGCCCCCCCCTCCCAAAAAAAGCAAATGACAAAACAAAAAAACATACAAGACCCTAAGATGAAGATAATGAATGTACCAGAAATTAAGTACCTGCGGTATGAGAAAATGAGAAAAGACAAAATTAAAAATGGAGAATAAAAGGACGTTTTCAACAATAACAAGTGGAAAATGCAGTTTATAGTATAATTTTGTTTTTAGCTAGTAAGGAAAAAAACTCTGCCTGCCTTTTCAGAGGTGGAAAGCAGGCAAACAGAGGATGCATAGGCAAGGAAGGATTAATGTCTCTACTGAGGCTAGGAGCTCCCAATTGACAAGTAAGCAACCTGTAGGGTTTCCCAGTATATTGGGAAGGTAATGCTGAAGTGCCAAATTAGGGCACTGTTTCAAACTAGATTACAGTGCCTTTCACAGTATTACCTGATTTTAGTCCTGGCCACCAACTATATTACAATATTTCTTATTTCTTATATGAACTATAGTAACTATATAGATTACTATTCTGATGGTCTCACAGATATGCTAATATTTGTTCAGATTTTTCTCGAATAAGCAGCACATAACTGAACCCACATCACAATTTAATATGTCATATAAACTACTCAGATTTCCCAGAAGATAATTTGTGTCCTTGAAAATAGCCACTGACATTCACAGGCTGAAAGAATTCACTTTTACAGTGTGAGCGCTGCAACTTGTGCTTTGTCACTAAAAATAATTTACAGCAATGTTTCATGGTTCTTGCCATAATAGAACAGACCAATGCATCTCAGCATCAGAAAATTTAGCAGGCATCCTGACCCTGCAGTTATAAAGACTGTTCTAAGTTTATAAGCAGATATAAATATCCAAACAACAATATTTAAATATCATACCTGCCTCTTGTTATGATCAAAGTAGCAGCAAAACCCAGTACTTCACTTAAAAGAGGAAGGGGAAACTTTCAAGTGCAGCTGATATCTAAACAACTAGAAGCATCTCCCTCAACTCCTATTTCTTTTGGTAGTGTTTGATGTCTAAAAAGAATTTTTGGAATTAAAAGTATTGTATTTAAATAAATTTATAAAACAATTTTTTTTGCACTTGGCCTTGATTCTCCCCACACTTATAGCAGTAAAATATCAGAAAAATGTCAATTTTTTTTTTTGTCAAATAAAAAATTTAAGACACTCAAGTCATGATTGCTATAAAGAACAGTTTGTCTCTTCCACATAATGACAACTATGAAACTAAAAATAAATACATTAAATGTCAGCACTCTAACATACTGCAATTAACACTACCCAAAGTATTTTGAACATTTTAGTGCTGTTTATTGTAGAACATAACCTTTGATCACTCAAAACATAGAAAGTACCAGGATCAAGACCCAAACATAATGCCTCTCTTTACATCGCTGTTAAGGCACTGTACTTTATTGCATGAATATAGAGCATAAAACTTTCATACAAAATTTATCCTAACACAGCAGGTTGACAGAGGATACTAGCAAAGCACCTTTTTAATCTATGATATCCAGTTGCCAATGTTAGAAAAATCTGATGCCAGGGTCTCCCATTCTGTACCTGCAAAGTAAGTTTCACAACTCAGAGAAATAAGTGAAAAATAAAACCAAAAAAAATTTAAACTATTAAAGGAATTATGTAGATTTTCAATCACAATTATATACTTATTTCTAAAATTCATTGATAAGTAAAAGTGTTGCAGGATATTCTACACTGATGAAAATAACAAAAATCATGTAGATGGATCTCAACAAGATACAGAGTATTTGTATATACAGGAGGTGGAGAACCCAGGGCTCTAAAAAAAGGCCTGAGAATAAAATGTTGGGTGTAAAATTGCAAAAAAAAGAAAAAAAAAAAAAAGACAGTAAAAAGTGTTGATACTGGTAGCACAACAGAGTGTCAGTGTTTTCGAAATGAATGAACTTCTTTTTCCTCTGAAATTTTCTGAATATAATGCCCTGTAAAGTGCAACAAATTCATTAGTGTCTAAGAATGGAACCACTTCAAAACCATGCATCAGCATTTTGTTATGAAATATAGGTGAATGGGAGCAAACAAATTTTTCTTAGTGCCTGATAATTGTCCATTTTATCAGGTTTTGTAAAATTATATGCTCATTTGTTCCAAAGAGTTCATAAGTTAAAATGGTAAGATGAAGTTTGTGTAGAGGCAGGGAGTAGAGGAAATCTTACACGGAGAAGAAAATCCAGTCTGGAGGCCTGGTCAGAGAAAGTCAATGATGGCAAGAGTGTATGGCAAGAGTGATTTACTCTGCAGAAATAGTTCTCTGTACTTTCATTGGGAGAGTCTGGTGATTTTCTGGAGCTTTTAATGAAACTAACAATAGAGAGAGGAGAGGTGACCACCTCTATCTTACACTGCAGGCAAATGGCAAAGACTGGCAAAGACAGGCTTGGAATTGGTGTTACTTGGACTGCAGCTGAATGCTCTAGTCTATATGAACAAAAAACCAAATGTGTGAAAAGAAGTTGAAGTCCTGGACCTGAACAGCAGCACATTTCGCATATGGGATCAGATTTAAAATTTACTTGAACATTAGATAAATGTATTCCATTGTGTGAAATTTCAAAAAATCATTTCATTACAGCAGAGGAGGCAGAATTGCAAATTTCTAATATTTTCTGATAAGCAGATTGTATTGAATCAACTACTGAATAACTCATGCCATACAAATAAAACAGAAGCATCACTGAGCATGTTTCTTAAGGCTAGAATCCCCTTTTTTCCTACCTCTAATTCTGTTCTGCTGTATTCCTTCAACTTTTTAATACAATTTGCTTGTTCATTTTATTCGTATTAGTTATTTCTTGCAGATTATGTTTTTATAATTAGTAATGGCAATATTTCTGCCTAAGATAAGTGTTTTACAGAATTAAGTGTGTTGATGTGTATGCCATAGTTAATTGCATTCTCTAAATTTAGGTAATGTTGCGGGGAATAATTTCAATTAGTTTGCTTTTCTTCATGGTTATTAAATTCATTTGAAAAAATAGGAGAAAAAACCCCTAACAGCAGAGTGATGGGAGTTCTGAAATAACAGGTTATAGCTTAGTAAATCTTGAAGTCATTTGCAGGTATAACCATAATTTATCTCATTCATTTAGGGGAAACAAAGAATAAAAATAACCAACCCAATCAAAAAGACCACCTCCCCCCACAAAAAAAATCCCCAAACCAAGATAAAACAAACAGCCACATAATAACTATAGAAATTTAATCTGCTTTCTCTTGACTTGAATATAACAGAATAAGAAAAAACTTCAAATTCAATGTTACTTTTCACATTGGCCCTCTCTATAATATTGTTCTAATATTTAATAATAATATTATAATTTGTCTATGATTAAACAATTAAAATAATTAATATTCATCATGCTGCAATGGCTTGAAGACCCCTCCCTGAACAGACAAAACTAAGAGTAATTAATGGGATAAACAAAACCATACTCTTACATTATTGACAATCCTAGTAAACCTGGTTTCTACCAGTGATCTTCAGTGCAAAATAAAAAGGTAAATCTAGATGAAATTAAAAACTTAGGATGGCCAAGTAAGGAGGAAAGGCAGATTAGACTGGGTTTAATTTAATATAGTGAGATTTGATACCTAGTGAGTCTGTTCCTCTTGGGAAAGTAATTCTTTTAAATTTTGTGCAGAAGCCTGCAATTGCTCATCGTGCACAGATAAAGGAAGCTGTGTAAAGCAGTCGCAAACACTTCCAGTCAGAGACAGGACCATGGTGTCACAGGGTTCTCCAGGCAACCTCTTGGCATATTGATTCACCTGCTGCTGCTCTCTGTGACACTGATTGAGGGGACATTTCTTGAACAAAGCCGCTGGGACTCTTGCTCTCATCTTGCTTGCAGACTCTCCTCCAGGATTTGCAAACCACTCTCTTACAGTGCTGCATGAGCACACTGTGCCACAATATCTTAATAAACTGATTGAGCTGGGATGGCTCTGTGTGCCTGTAATTAACAAAGCCAATATCTAATACTAGCAGCTATGATGGGCTAATGGACATTCTGGTGGACATTGCTCAAAACTTCAGAGGAAATTCTGTGTGAGATTAGGTAAGTGGAATGGAAAGCAGGACAAAAAGCCAAAAGTCTGCAAAATTAAGCTATATTTTTCTAATATGCTATATTTTGTTAACAACTGTCATAAAGAGTATGAATATGCCAACGCCATCACAGAGAGCTGTCATCCTGCTGTGATGGCAAGAAAACTGAAAGTGATGGAGTGACAGAGACGAAGACACATCTAAGAATGAGGATCTGAAAAGACTAACCTGCTATTCCATTTTTAACTTCATCATTTGTTCAAATTATACCAGATGTTCTGGGCCTTGACACGGGGGTTGATCAAAAGCTGTGGGAACTGACAACTGAACAGTAGGCATGGGAGCTGAACATGTTGCTCTGTACTGAGGCAGTACATGACCAGACCTCCCTACTCGCTTTATGATTCCTGCACAGTGGAAACAGGACAGTGCAGTGACACAAATCCTTCCTTCTGTTGCTTAAATAAGTTACACATGGTGAGAAATGCCAAAACCAGAGTTTTTGAATTCTGGAGTGGAGAAATTCCTGACTTCTACACACTGATCGATAAATCAAGTTCTAATTTTAGGACAACATTAAATGCACCTCTCACAGCCTGCCATCTTTGATAAATGCTCTTAATACTATTATATCTTTGATATTTACTTAAACCTCAACTGAATTAAATCTGCACTCACTCTCTTTGACCACAGCTTTACTCAAACTGCAGCTATACTCATATTTCTGGTTCCAGAGAACAGGTATCAGATTTGCACAAGTAGCCTCCCCCCCTATCCTCCACTTGCCCTTGCAAGTGCCTCAAAACACACAGAAGTTGGAATGTGATGAGATGCAACTGAACCTTGCTGCCTGTAAGGAGGGTATCAGTTTATGCAGATATTTTCATGGCCTTGAGCACTGATCTGTTGAGCCTCCAGGTTAATATCAACAATTAGGCTAAAGAGTACTTTATCAGATCTAGGGAAAAAGAATTGGTTCTGTTGCAATATAAGAAGAAGTTTTACTTTTCCTTTCCTTAAAATTAAATGTTTAAGGTGATGCTTGGTTAATATTAATCTCATAGATGCTTCTTCTTGCACATGATCTCTTGCTAATTACAACCGAATGAGAAGATCACATTTTCTTGCTAGATAGAAAATAAAAATATGGGCACCCTAAAAAAGCATAGTGCATTTTTTTTCTAATACGTTATAAAGGGAATAAAGATATCTGTGAAACTGAAAGCCCACATTTCCAAGCAGAACACTTCTGAATGTACAATGGTCTAACTTTTGATGAAAGCTATTCCATCTTTACATGTGCAGATAGAAAGGGAGAAGCCAGAACAGATTTTCTTTAATGTTTGAGAACTACCATGCTGAGAAAATGAGGGCTATTTCTAACTCATATCAGAAGGGGGCGATAGTTATCACCCAAAAATAAGTGAGGAAACTAATACCTAAGTAAAAGTTTATAACAAATTCACACGCCCTTTTGCAATTTTCACTTCCTGTGAAAATGAGGGTTTTTTTCATTTTTTCACATGTTTATTTTTTTTCATTTTAAGTATCTATTGACTATTAAAAAGTTACCAACAGAAAGCTATTATCAGTTTTAGCAAGCCTTCCATAAAACAATTTTTTCTTAAGGAAAGTTCATCATGTGGAAAATTTTCATTTGGTTAATAATGCCAGTTGAAAGAGAATGCTTCTGTATATACTAACTTCAACAATATTTTTAAAAAACAGTGATTTGTGTCTTTTAGTGTCTCTCTTAACAGAAGTCTAACTACAGAGTTATGGGTTTTCCACAATTTGACACAATGCATAAATTTAATGAGAAACACAACAGCTTGCAAAAAATGAAAGAAAGACTTTTTGGAATGAATACTACTACCTTAATAAGGAGAAGAGGCAGAGTATTTTAGATTACTGTCTACACTTTCTGATGATAGTTTTAGATCCGATACAGGAAAAAAATTGTCCCTACTCTGAACCCAAATGATCTATTTCTATACCTTTTTTGCACCTAATGGAGACCCTTTTCCCCTTTAACAAGAGCACAAAGAAAGCAAGGCTTTGAACTGTTGAGAACAATTTGTAGCTGTCCAGCTACATAGTTAAGTTTTTAAAGTTTTTCAACAAAAGATCACACTTTCCTTTCTTCTTTTAGGAAGTAGGTTTATTTTTAAATTAATTTTCTATGGATGCCCACACTTGACTAAAGTTTCTGCTCTGCAGAAGTGCTGAATACCATGTCTGCTTGCTAATATTCAACCCCAAGCAAGGAAGGATTTAGTGACCAGTGAGGCTGAATGCTCTGTGCTGCTGGTACATGTAATTATCTCCTGACCTTTGATATACTGACTCTGAGAGAGAAAGGGACAAGCCTTGAACTGCTGAATCACTGTATGATGGCTTGTTATCACACTAATCTCATTCTACAGGATTTCAAAGATGGGAGGAAGAGTGTTCCAAACATGCACAGGAAGGGATATTCTGGCTAAATGTCATTCTTTATGTGCCAATCCAAATAATGGATTTTCAAAAGGCAACTGAGTGTGATCAGAGCTCTACTTGGAAGTTAAAAATGGAACAGTCCTAAGTCTTATTTCCCTTGAACAGAATTTAAAATTTGCATTGAGAGAAAAAACTGAACATATATCAAAAGTCAACCTCAATTTGTAATTTCATAATTTCATTAGCTTCCTTTTTCTTTCCTAACTTTACTACATGATTTATCTTCCCTGTGCTTTATCTCCTTTAATCTTTTTGATGACCCATACTTTTCATGAAACATTTGTTAAAATCAGCGAATTTCCAGTTAATTTAGTTTCATTTATTCAACTTAAAAGCTTTGCAGGTCAGCTTTCCATAATGAAGTAAATGTATCGTTCCTTGAATTTTTTTAGTCAGAAAACAAAAATACTCTGCCAGAAGAACTGGCAAGTAGATATCAAAGAAATATCAAAAAAAGACCAAGTTGCTTTGTAGCAGATGAAAAGAAAGAGAAAAAGGGATGTAGTCCTCTTTCCCAAGCCATGGCAAACTGATAGTGACGGATCACAATCAGAAGTGCCATCCTTGTATTTAGTAAGGCCAGTTAAATTTTTATATTTAAAATTATAGGAATTTTTCACTATGATTTCTTAAATAATTTTTTGAATCTATGTAAACATTCTTCATCTGTAGCCTCCTATAAGAAGTAAATGTATTAGAAAGAAATTTGTGATTTGACGCTCTAAATCTCAATTCAATGCCATGTTAAGAACAGATTTAGACTAATAAATAGCTATTTTTCCTTAAACTGAGCTTCTCAACTTCACTATTTTTCGCAGAAGTATATGAAAGCTAATAATAGCTGCAATTCTGATAATGTTCAGCAACCTTGAAAATCTTTCTAATGTACAGGGGGTTGCATGCTCATGCACTGTACAGTATACAACATCTGCCTGGATCTAACTCACAATGACAATGACATCTTTTTGTCTTTAAAAGGCAGAAGACAGCTAGCACTGAATAAAGTAGAAGACAGGAGTTATTTTGGTACATCCAATCACACAAAGATTTTATTTGAGGGTAAAAGAGTGAAAACGACATCATAAAAGGGTTATAAAATCTTAAACATAATCTTTGCTCTGGAGTCCATTGTGATTCTCAGCAGATCTTCCTGATCTTGTGCCAAATGCTTCCAGTGAAGATGTAAAGAGATTAACAAGTGATAGGGACATATGGGATGATTCTTTCCCCACATGATGGCTTTGCCCTCAAGCCTGTACCTAAGTGTTAGCTTATCTCCTGAAGAAAGAGCATTTACGCTTCTTTCAGTATAATAATTAATGTTGAATATAATTTTTAAATAAAAATTGCTCTGTCTCTGGTCTGTGCAGACTGTAGAGTAACTTCTTTGGAATGGAAAAGATTTTTTGTAAAGTTTTGTGATTTGTCATTCTTCAACACTGTAAGAACACTAGGTAGCTTAAGATATTTTCAAAGCATAATATGATCAAAATTATTATGGCTTATTATTATCGTTTTCTTCTTTTTCATAATAAGAATGAATTATCCATACAAGTTAAGACATAATCATGAACTGTTAAACTCTCCAATTTTAAATTTTCTCTTGTAATGAATCATCAGTATTTATTTCTAATCTTTATTGACTGGCTTTTAAGTTTATTTTAGGGTGTTAGCACTTCATTTCTATCTCAACTGATAAATAAATATCTTCTCAAAACATTGTCAAACTTCTGGCTTACACACTTGTAATATATTCAAATAGTTTAAGTTACTATTAAGTAGCTTACCATTATATAATTTATAAAAATAAAATATGTGTTAAGTATATCTATAGAGAGCATATATATTAATAGAAGATTAAGTAACTTACAATTAACTTCAATCCTTTTAAAATTTTCCCTTAATATTTATCATACAAGAAAATCATTGTAAAGCGACATTATTATATATCTTTTTGTCTAATGACATTAATTTTATAAATTCTTGATCTTTAGCTGTATCATGTAAACATAGTTTTTAATCAGATTTATACTTTCTTTTTATTCTATGCCCACAACATTTAACTGGGATAGAAATCTTTAACTTAAGACCTTACAAAATCTTTGCTTAAGAAAGTACAGTTATGAACAAACAGCCACACAAAACCTCAAAGGATATTTTAAAGCAGCAATTTGCTTCTGCTTTAGAAATCACCAACTAAGTCTTATCAACCAGGTGTAAAAGAGAGCAGTTATTGATGAAGACAACGAAATTCCAATATCAGTGTAGTGGTGTGTTTTCTTTTACTGTCACCCTTAGTAGTTGGTTTTGCCCTTTGTACTATGATTTTCAATAATTATTTTTGCAATCCCCCCTTTTCCCCTGAGGCAATGGATCATTCGTAGATGTCCCTTGTACCTTCCCCTCTTCCAGAAGTTTCTGTGTCATTTATGTATCCCTTGACATTCAGTTGGTTCAGTTAGATTACTCTCTCCCCCTGTACATACCCATTGGTCCTGATACTGTAATCCCCTCCCCATGTACCTCCCCTGCTCCTTAGTTATTGGCTCCCTTCCCCAGACTCCACCCAAACTCCTCCCCACCCTTGTCCCTTAAAACCCCCTGCGCAGCGGTGTGTAGGGTCCTTGCCTCTGCCATTTGTTCAGGTATAGGTGCGCTTTATGTTTTGCCCCTTATCGGGGCACAAATAAACGATCCCGGGACAGGCAAGCAAGGCCCATCTCGTTTTATTAGCACGCCAGTCCATCGAGTGACTGCTCTGAGGGTCTCCAATCCTGGGGGAGTGTTGCCCGTCCCCGGGGGAATGTCGCCGCCCGACAAAGCGCGCCTGGGGGAACAGCACAGCCCGGAGGAGACCAGGCAAGTGCGATGCGACATATCAGCATCATAAAATGCACAAAAAATTGAGGAAGCCTTTTTTCTGCGTTTAAAAGAGCCTTCAAACACTTTGGAAAGGCTTAAATAAAAAGGAGTATCTTGATTAAAGTTTATTATCTTAAAATTTCCTGATTTTCAAAATCAATCTGACACCTTATTGAGCAGCCTCTATTCCATAATAGTTTAGAATGTTTTTACTGGGCTCAAGTAGACTCAGATTTTAAAGAAAAGAAAAATGGATCATATGCGTTTGAATAATGACCATTCCCTACTTTCATTTTTTTCAGTGCCTGCTTTGATTTAATAAGAAGAATAAAGGAAAAGATTGTATCATAGAAATACTTGTCTATGTATACTGAAGGCTTAGAAAACAGGTGAATTGTGTATTAACTTCTAGAATAAACAAATCACTGTATTTTAGAATAAATATTATATAGCTATATTGCATTTGATTTCAAAGCACTACTTTAGAGTTCTCATGTATTTGAATTACTTTATTCATGTAAACAGTGCAGAGTAATTCAAAAGTCAAATTTAAGTGTTATATTAAAATAAAACTACATAGCAGTTTGTCAAGTAGTTTTCTTTTTAACATCACTTGCTAATAGAAATAATTGTTTATAAAGAAAAGTATCATGGAAACTTTCTATCAAAACGTACAATGAAGAAATGCTGAAAAGAAGAAAGGTATATACTTGTAAGCTAAAATGGTTAGAAAGGATTCTCAGCTGATTTTGCTTTCAAATATATTTGGGTGGCTTGCCTTAACAATGTGATACATACAATTTCTGAGCAACGATTTTAGATCAGTACCAGGTCATCTGAAAATTGACATTTGTTGAGAGGAAATAAAGATATATTTTAGTACTGAGAAAGGTGCATAAGTAAAAAGTGAAAATGAATATCAGACATGCAGGAGTAATAAGTCTAGACTGTTACTGAATTTTAAAAGAGAAAACAAGTTTATCTGAGAATGACCCAGGTCAGAGAAAAGAAAAGACCAAGCAAGACAAAATGGAACTCTCATTACACTGTAAAAGACAGGAGGAAATACAAAACACCATATCTTTTAATGAAAGCTATTTTACAAAGCCCTAGCTCTTAGCTGAAGGAAATTCATTGACTTCAGAGAAGGTATGACAGAATAAAATCTTGTGTGCATCTATTTCAACAAAATGAACTTCATATTACATTGAATACTATAGAAGGCAACATTTACCATTCTAATTAATAATAGTTCATACCCTATTACATTGTTGTCTTCAATAACAATGGATCCAACATGATGAGAAAACAGAATCTGAACTTATTTAAATCTACAGGAATCTCTTTCTATGATATATTCAGAGGTGTCAGAATGGAACCCTGTTTATATTTGTAATTTTCCATGAGATATGAAACTGCTTCTGCCAAAAGTTGCATTTTTTTCTTTAATTTTTTTTTCAGTTTGTCTTTAAATAAAACTTACAACAAATCAATTCCATTCCTTTACATTTTCCATCCTCCCCTCATTAAAAGAAAAAGAAAAAAAATATACCAATATACCTCAGTTGTGTCATTTAATGTATTCATGAAGAATGCAAATTTTTTCAAAACTTTGCTTCTAGGATGTCACTTTTCAGCCACCCTAAAGGAATATCTTAGGATACTTAGGTCAGGAATTCTTAAGGTTGTAGGAATAAATGCATGAATTTTAAAAGCAAGACACCTCGAATGAATCATTTCAGTCTCAAATGAAATAGTAATCCTTAATGAGAAATATCAGAAAAGTCAATGGTAATTGACATGAATTTGCCCAAATTAAAACTCTATCTCTCTGAAACTGAAAGGCAGGTCTGGATAATTATGAGAATCTGGGGGAAAAAATGTCATTTTTTAGACAAATCTGAAGTTAATGTCTTACTCTACCACTTATTTAGCAGACTCATTTAAAATATTCATATGTAATCAAGTATCATGATTCCAGATGAAGAGAATAAGGATTCTGGACATCTCTAGTTGCTGGAATGGAGGCATAAACAGTGTCCCATGAGAAAAAATAACAACCAAACAGAAAGAAAACCAAAAAACCTCCAAAAACTAACCAAAAACCTCGCACCATATATTTCTATCAAGATAATCCATTGCTTTAGCTTCTGCAAACCATCCAGCTGGAAATTTCTCTATGCTTGCCTCTTAAGAGTTAAAAAACCAAGCATCATGTAATGTAAATAAACAATATGGATCAAATTTCAGAGGACAATGCTTGACAGTCTTGTTTAGCTATCTTGTTCTCTACAATCTGGATGTACTATCTGACCCAAAAGGTCAGAAAACTTTTCTTATTAGATCAGCTAGTTTGTGTCAAACAACCTTTGAAGCCATAGAGTTAGAGGTATCCCACAGATTTTCATTCTGAGACCTGGGCCATTTCTACCTTCAGTGGAGCTATTTTTTTGTGGAAAATAAGTACTTGTTTGTGATGGTACAGTTGTGCATCACACCAGTCAGGCAACAGGGTGTAAGAACTTCACCACTTCAGCATAGCTATTTATTTTAGTGGTAAAAATAAGTGTTTCAGATCAAGAAAGTTTAAGAAACACTAATCAAAGGGGCAACATATTCCTCCAAAACTTTGACAGTTCCTTGCAGTCACTGTTATTTATATAATTCAGATTACTACTTCTTTTTTACTACTTTGTGTTTATTGAGACAAGAATAAATTTGTGCACCTGTGAGTTTAATGAGAGAAAAGTTATCCCTGAGGTTCAAAATCATTCACCACTTTTCTCCTAAGTTAAAACTCTCAGTAATCCCTGACATCTCTCTAACCCTGTAAGCAACACCATGCATAGACCATAACCTCCCTTGCAGGGCCCTTTTTGCCAACATTACCTTTCAGATTTACTGTTCAAGTGAGGTAATTACAGATAACATATTCCTGCTGTTCTTGCAAGCAGCCCTTGTTTATGTTTCTGGAGATGGTACAGATCAATTTAATCTATATCAGTTGTTTAAAAGATTATTAATTTTTTTTTTTAAATTGCAGCTATTTACCCCTGTATGTGTATGAAGATGTTATTTGACAACTGTCCACTGAAATACAGATCCTAGAGAGTAATTCGAAGAATGGCAATTTGACTCTGCCCCTACCCAGGAGATACATCACTGGAAATACATACTCACCTGTAAATTTGAAGTTCATAGCCTGCAGAAACAAAAACTAACAAAAGCATCTTAGTTATACTAATTTTGCTTTGCCCCCTCACAGCTCAGTGAGCTTCTCATCCCTGTTTTTTTTTATTACCTTCATCACTGACAAATACACTTTCTGCAGCAAGCTGGATTGGCTATAGATTTCCCATGGATTTTGCCTAGGCATCCTTTTCTCCATGCTAAACAACCACAGCTCCTCCAGCCATTCCTCACAGGATTTGTGCTCTAGACACTTTCACCATCTCCACTGCCATTCTCTGGACACACTCCAGTACACCAAAGTCTTTCTTGTAGCAAGGGACCCAGAACTGAACACAGGATTCAAGGTGTGGCCTCACCAGTGCCAAACAGAGGAAGATGATCCTTTCCCAAAACCTGCTGGCCACACTATTTCTGATATAGGCCAGGATGCCATTGAGTTTCTTGGCACCTTGGGCATGTTCACACACTGGCTCATGTTCAGATGCTGTTGACCAGAAAGCCCTGATCCTTTTCTATCCAGCAGCTTTCCAGACACTCTGCCCCAGCCTGTGGAGCTCCCTGGTGTTGTTGTGACTCTTGTGCAAGATCCAGCACTTTGCCTTTTTCAGTGTCATACAATCGGCCTTGGACCATCAATCCCACCTTCCCAGAAGTCTCTGCAGACCTTTCATCAGACTGACTCTCCTACCAAACATGGAGTTGTCTGCTAACTGACTGAGTGTGCACTCAATCCCCTCATTCAGATAATTGATATAGATATTAGACAGAACTCGCGCAATAATAAGCCCAGGGAAACACCACTTGTGACCAGCCGCCAAAGAGTTGTGACATTTGCTAATCTCCCGTCAACTGGCACCTCCCTCGTCATCCAGGACTGCTGAAAAAGGATGGAGAGTGGCTCAGTGAATACTGCCATCTCCTTCAGTTCTCTTGAGTGAATCCCATTCAGCCTCATACATTTGTGCCTCTCTCAGTGGTATAGGAGGTAACTGACTATTTCCACTTGGATTATCAAGACTTCACTCTGCTCCCTGTTGCTGTCTTCCAGCTCAAGGACTAGGTATTCTGAGAATAGTTGGTCTGTCCAATAAAAACTGATCAAAAATGGCATTAAGTATGTAGTCTTTTTCTCATCCTTTTCCCCCCACATCCAATAAAACATGGAGTTATTCTTTAGCCCTCCTTTATTGCTAATGAATTTACATTTTTTATTTTCTTTTAGGGTAGCAGCCAGATTAAGTTATAGTTGGGTTTTGGCCTTTTTAATTTTCTCCTTGCATAATCTCACAATATCCATGTAGTCCTGAATTGCCTACTGCTTCTTCCAAAGGACATAAATTCTCTCTGTTTTCTTGAATTCCAGCCAAATTCTCCTTTCAGCCTGGACGGTGGTTTTTCCCACTTGTTTGACTTTTGGTACATGGGGATGGCCTGGATGCACTTTTAAGAGTTCCTTTTTTGAAGAATGTCCAGCTTTCTTGGACTCCTGTGCCCTTCAGAAATGTCTCTCAAAGGCCCTGTCAGACAGTCTCCTAAAAAAGTCAAAGGCCGCCCTCTGGAAATTCAAGGTAACAGTTCTACTGATCACTGCTCCTTACTTCTCTTCTTATCTGTTATACTGTGCCCAAGCTGACCTCCAACCTATAAGTCCTCTTCTGTTTGAAAACTGCAGATTCAATGGAGAACAATCAACATCTGTGCCAGAAAAGTCTCTTTCTGACACCGCAGAAACCTCTTAGACTCTTTCCTATCTACTGTATTGCATTTGCAGCAAGCATATTAGCAAATTGAAGTACCCCCAAGAACAAGAGCTAGTGAATGTGAGACTTCTAGACACTTTTAGAATATTTTGTCTGCCTCTTCATCCTGATGGAGTAATTTATAACAGATTCCCACCGTGATACCTGCCTTGTTGGCCTTCCTCCTTATTTTTATTCATGAACACTCAACCATATCATCACCATCACTCAGATCCAGACAGTCAAGACCCTCCTTTCTTGCCTATCCCTTCTGGAGAGTTAATAGCCATCCATTGCAGCAATTGTCTAAGTCAGCTAAAGTTCTCATGATCGCAACTATATCATTGTTTTTGTGCTGCACAGTGGCTTCCAACTCCTCCTGGCTTTTGCTTGTGCCGTGTGCACTTTGTCAAAGCAGTTCCTCCCAGGATTCACTAAAGCTATTATTTTCTATATAATTTGCAAATCCAGTCCTATGTCTGAAAATAACACATAATTAGACAGATTTCAGAGCTGCCTCCAAGTTTTTCAAGGTCTGTCTTGGGAGTACAAGTAATTGTGCTACAGCTCTCAGTGGGTGAACAACAGGTTCTTACAGAAACACGTGGGAATTGCTGCTTTACATGTTCATTAATTCCCCACTGTTTTCCAACTTCAGATGACTTCACTTTTTTTAATGTGGTAATCCTTGTTTCAGTTTCCCTTCTGAAAAATATCTCATCTTTTGATGGGCTTTTTAGTCAGAACATACAATCAGCCCCCCTGTAGGATTAAAATAGGAAAAAAAGGCTCCAATATTATTCATATAAAAATACTTCACCCCTCTTTTAAATCACTAAAACCTGTCGCTGTCTACCTGAAGCACCATGTTTATCTCCCCCAAGGTAAGGAATTGTTCCCTCAGAGCATAGCAGTTCTTATTATTGCTGTTAGAACTGTGAACATCTTTCAACATTCTCTGCTTAATCCAATCTTTGATTTTCTTAATTTGGCAGCTTTAGGACGTATTCATTTAAAAGTTAATTTGAAAGAATTCAAAAGTACTTGGCTTTTCTGAAGGTAATTTTTCTTTTTGCTTGGGGTAGAAGTACCAAAAGAGGTGCTCTACTAACTTTTTTGGAAAGAGCAAAAAAATTATTTCCCAGAAGAAGAATATCACCTTTGCGCTTTATTCACCAAGATCATTCTGGATGCATATTTTGATCAAATCACTTAAAAGCATCTCACATTCCATGACAAAATTCTTTACAACTCGTCCAGTCTAATCCCCTTCTCGTCTCAACTCAAACTTTACCACCCCACATAGATGCAAGTATTTTACAGCTGTACAGTCACAAGACTTCTAATGACCATCCTTTCTATACCACATTTCCCAAAATACCTTTAATTTGTAATATGGAAATAAAAAGTCAATATTCATGCAGAAATAAGAAAACCCCAGAGATTACCACATATATCTTCAGTTTTGCAGGACCTTCTTCATAGCATCACCACTTTGGAGATACATTATGGAAAGCATCTCTGAATCATCAACTTATATTTCAAAAATAAAAGTGATTTAGAATATTTGATACTTTACACCACTTGCTCTTCTATATTGTTTATAGCAAAGCAATGAATGATACATTTAACATGTGAATAAAGCAAGGTGAGATTTTTCTTTCATATGAAGTTTTCTTTTTCAGTGTGAAATGCTGTTCATTCATGCGTGTCAGTCATTTATCCATTCATTCTGCTCCCTCACATCTTCTTTCTCCAATACTTACAACTTGTCTTTATCCCCCGCAAAATAATCTGCATGTTCTGCTCCTAAAAACTCAATATTATTCCAATCTTTCATAATAATTTTCTCTCTTCAGAGCTGCCTAAGGAATCCCACAAGCAAGTTCCAAATGCAAGTTGATTTTGTTTTAAGTCACTCAAGGTTATCAGAATCCAGCTGACTCTGTTGCTAAATATTATTTTAAAACCACAAAATTTGAAACAGACAGGATTTGACTTTTTTATTTTTAGGTTGCTGGTTTTTTGTCTTGCTTTGAAAATACCACTTGATAAGAAAATAAACTGGGCCTTCCTAGAAACTGAAGTGGCATATTCCTGAAGCTACAGAAATATAGCTTGATTAAACAAGAGTAAATTTTTGAAGTTTTGCTGGAGGTGGTGGAGGCAAATAATCAGTAATGCACATCATTACTTCTAACACATATTTACAGGAATACACTGCTGCAGCTGTGAGATTGCATAACTGATTCTAAAATATCTCTTGACCGAATCTGTAAATCAGATGCCACTAAAACGAGTCACAAAACTTGCTCTGACTTCTGGTCAGAAAGGGATGATTTACTGAAATCAGAATATTTAATGAAAACTCTCATCTGAGTTCAGAAAGAAAGATTTGTAAGGTTTGTTTTCTTAAGATGACAGAGACAATGCTTTGTCAGCTCTGAAATGTTCATTGCCATGAATTATACCAACCTTGGAAATAGTGGACCAAGTTTAAAAATCTAGTGTCCCTTTGAAACCAGGTATTTTACATTCCTGGAGTGTAATCTCATCATGAGTCTGCAGAATCAGGATCTTACACTTTACAGATTTCTGTAATTTGTGTTAAGTATCTCTTGAGTCAGAAAAAGGAGACACGTAGCGTATCTTGGTGGACAGGAAGCCGACAGATAATGTGAGAGTTCAAGATTCTCTACATCAGTGAGTATTCATTTATTAAAATAGGAAAAAACTCTTGACAGGAGACACTTCAAGAAAATTTGCATCAGTTGTCAAATACGAAGGACTTATCTGTGATGCAGGGTTGATAAAATGAAGGCTTTTGCCAGGATTAGGTAAAGCAGAAGCTTAAATGTGTAACCCTTCTTCTTACAGGGGAAGGATGTGCTTAATCTAGTAATTGGATCCCTGAAATAAAAGGCTCATTTGCTTTTGAGATTAATTTTTTTAAATGGAAAACAACTATTTCTACATTTTAATTGCTACATACAATTTAAAACCAAATCCTGAATACAATGTTAGTATAAGACCTGATTCTTGCTGATGCTCTTCTTTTTGTATCTATTTCCTTCCCCTTCTTATTTTGTCTCTCCCATCTTGCTGGGCTTTTAAACTTATTGTTAAAATGTTGTTGCTTTGGTTTTTTGGGGGGGATTTGTTTCTTTTTAACTGATAAACTGCAAGTGAAGTAAGCACCATGAAAAGCATATTTCTCCTTCCTTATGAGTATTTTTCGTCCTTTTCTCTTTTCAGGGAACTGGGACTGAAAAAGAAATTACTCCTTCAGAAAGCTCCAACTAATTTCCGTTCTTTTCTTTTGGAAGGACAGCCATTATCCTATTTAACAGTTTAAAAAAGACTATTAAACTGATACTTCTTTCCTATAAGTCTTTATAGAGATAATTTGGAAAGAAACAAGTTAAATACATGTCTTAATATTTAACATTGTAAATTAATTTTCTCTTTCATTGGGAAAGTAGAGGGGATTCTAGATAAAGTAATTGCTACCCATTTAAATTAATGCTTGCAAACTGAGGTCTTCATTGAGTATCCTAAACAGAAAAAAAACCATTGGGACTCTTTTTTTTGCACATGAAATTTAAAAAAAGAAAAAACACGACTGATAAAACAAAATTTTAAAAAGAAAGAAGAAAAAATAATTAAGGTTTAAACTGCTACTAGTTGCTAGCCAGTACTTGATTTACTGAGTTTTCTGGTTTGCCAACCATAGTTTGGTAGACTCAATATAAGAGAAAGGATTAAAAATATATATCATAGTGTACTCAAACCATCTTAATAGTTCATTAGTCATATATAGTGATCTGAGCATGAGGATTGGCATATTTAGGGCTTGGCCCAAAGATTTCCATATTTGCACCCCTCAGGGGACTTTAATTTTCTACACAGAAATCAGTGTGTGTCTTTTCAAGTGGACAGTTCACACCTGTTAAGATGTTTAAAAATAGCAATTTAAAGCTGTGGATGAAGTGGGTTTGCTAAGCAATTTCAACAGTGGAACAGAGGCAGATGATGTACTTTAAAAAACTTAACTTTTTTCCTTCAAGAAGGAAAGAGAAAATCAGGATTTTCCCTGGGCTCTTTCACTCCTACTAAAGTAACTTTTTACTTGTTTGGCTGGAAAATGGCAGACAACGGCCTCAATTTTCCCTGCAGGTGTGGAGAGCCATGGAGAGCACTGTGTAGTTTTGTTATTATATCCGAAATCAGGAGACTGGATGGCATAGCCATTAATCAGTTATACTCTGAGGCTCAAGACAGCTAAAAAGAGTAGTCATGAAGAATCTCGTTTTCTTTTATTAAACTGCTGAGAAAACAACCCAAATATATTCGACCCACCACATACCCGCACACTGCTTTGATGAAATCAGGGAATAATACTCCTAGGAGTACATATGGGACCATTGATTCTGAATCGCATGGCAATGGCTCTGCAAAATTAAATTCCTGTGGAGTGGGTATTCAGGCATGGCTCCAGGGCAGTCACCGAGGCTCTGTCTCATAGCAGGAGACATATGTTAGATTTACACTTACTAGGTTGGGTATTGCCATCAGTGTAGCCATAGCAACACGTTGCTTTTCCTGAGCTCATCTCTGATCTGCAGCAGACCCGTGTTAGCAGCCAGAACACTTACTACTTACTCTAAAACTAGCTTGGGTGTGCTTGCTTGATCTGAAGTGCCTGCACTGAATACCCACTCTGAGAATACCAGGAGGTAGAAAACTCAGTTTTGAAAATCTTTGTGCACACCTGCTATCTGCTGGAAGATTGAACTTTCAGATCCTTCTGATCCATTTTCTTTAGAAAGAGAAATGTTTTAAAAACAAGTTATTTCATTTATATGAGGGCTATGATGAGTGCTGTTCTAGAATTGAACTCCTTGAAATCTTTATTATTTTTACTGTTATTAGCCTATTTTGCTTTTGATGCTGTTGGATATGGAAGAGCTCTAACCTATGTTTACTCTATTCCAGATCCACTTGCATACATATATTCATAAACATCAACAAATAAAAAGAATTGCTCAGAGGAAGAATAATTTGGAAGACTAATCAGAAAACTTTACCATTTCGCTGGAGTTTCCTGGTGTTTATGTATTTGCAGCCTTGTAGGTGTTAAATATTTAAGTACCAAACCCCTCATAATTAGTAAAAACTAATATAAGTAATGGATGTGGGAAAGTTCTATATGTAAGGAAAGTGATTAAGGAACATGTTTCTATGTGGTTGTTTCATCTACAAATTTAATGTCTATTCTGTTTCCTGGATAATTAATAAAAGATGAATAAAACTATTTTGATGGAACAAATCACTTGTTTTCCTTTTGTTTGTGGTTTTTCAGTCTGTACAAACCATTGAGAATAGAGTTCATAATTTAATACAACTTAAATAAATTTTAAAGCAAAATTTTTGAGGCTGTTGCAAGATATTGCTTGCTTTCATTATAAATCTGTCTCTCTGGATATGGTCAGATCTTTTCCAGTCCATCACTTTTTGACAAAGAATATGGAGCTCACAAAGAGATATTTGTGAAAATATGCTGGCGGATGAAAACTACAATTAAAAGTATAGAAAGTATTTTGTGACTCATTAAATATTCTATGTGACATTTTTGGAGCAGAGCTTTTCATTTTTAAAATTTTATTTGTAAAATATTAATACTAAGACAGCTGAAAGAATTTTTTTCAGCAACATAAAAAACCAGGATTCAACAAGTTTCTTTCTTACAATAATTGTTTCAGAAAGAGTTTTTTCCCATTCTTTTCTCCGGATATAAAATGCAATATCTAGTAAAAATGATGGAAAATTAAATAATCTACAAAGCTTTCTTCTGCAATTTAATATCTTCATTTTCATGAGAAGAAATTATGTTTGTCCAATAACATACCAGTTTCACACTGCTTTGCTTATGTCAACCATATTCTCCAGTCTATTAACATGATTAATTGTAAGTAGGAATATTAGGTAGGACTATGCCTCTCATTTTTCATTAGTGATTTTTCCTAATTTTTATACAAGCAAAACCTCCTCCAAAATAAATGGAGACTTCTTAAATTAAGGATTACTGTACTGCTAAGACAAAATGCTGACAAGTACTTTTCAGTTGGAGATTTTTTTTAATGTATGGATTTTGAGGGTAAGCTTGTGTCAAGTTTTCCTGTACAAACCTTTACAGCAAATGTTTCCAAATTAGATGTAATTCCCCCAGGTGGTAATCCTGGAAGGTATAGGTAAGAGTAGTGAACCTGACAGATATTCAATAGCTCCTACATATACTCAGACTTATGAGCTCACTGGAAGCAAAGCTAGAAATTCAAAACTGGTTCTTGAACCACACTTCACTATTCAAGAAGGCCCTGCCTGTTTCTTTTTATCTTTCTGGTTAACTCATCTTCATCACTACATTTTTCAGCAAATCGCCACATTTTTTGGTTGGAAAACATCTGTAGTTTTTCAGTGAAAAGAAGAAAAAAGAAGAAAAGCTCAAAAGCATTGATCCCTGCTGTGAAAGCCATGAGAAAAACAGATAACATCCACAGAGAAGTGGCTGCCTATGGTCCTCCACATAGCTTTAAAATTAACCTTATTTCTCTTCCGATAGCTTTCATCTCAAAGCAGTATAGAACGTTACTATGACTTTTCAAATAAAAATGGGGACATTCCTGCTTCTACATGTCAACAATTATGCTGTGAAGGAAACAGTAGCTCTGAGGTGACAATCTCAAATAAATCATGATATCTGAATTCTTGCTTTGGCATATTTCAAATTGCATCTTTGCCCGTAACTTATTTGAAAGCCACCTGTATGATGTGTCCTATCCCAACACTGGGTTTTTGTATAGTCCAAGATAACAGTTGAAAAGTTCTTTCTCAGACATGTGAAAATTCATTTCATTCAGTGATAACTGAGTGATGTCAGGCAGAAAGCGTACATGCGCCAGAAATTTCTGATGGTCAAAATATTTTCAAGTTAATTTGGAAGGTGGAAGTATGGGTAACATTCTCTAGCACAGCTGGTCAAGCTGTGGAGTCCCTTCTCATTACTTGTATGAAGAAATGTCACTGTCAATTATAAGACTTGAAGAAAAAGGTGACAGGAAACAAGTTTAGCAGCACTTTTGCAGTTGTTCCCCTGTTGGAGCTGCTAATTCAGGAAGGGTTCCCATCCATATAGGGAAATTTAATTTTTTACAGATTCCAGAATTTTATTTTCTCCTGAAAGTTAAACCTTTCCTCCACATACAATAAAAGCCAGAATGAGGAGCAGGTAGGCACTTGGAAAAGACAAAGTTATAACAGGGCTAAGAAAAATGCTACAGAGCTCAGTAAATAGGAGGACAGGATTAGAAGAATTCTCTTCTAGCTTTTCCATCATAATGGAAAAATAGATCTGATCTGGATTTTTGGCACATGTTCATGAAAAGGACTACACATCACATGAGGCTCTGAGCAACCTGGTCTACTGATAGGTACCCTGGCCCATTGGGGAAAGGAGGCAGCAGGCAACAGATGATCTTTAAGGTCCCTTCCAACCCCTTCCAAAGCATTCTATGATTCTATGAAGAAAGGCTGTTGTATGGACAGGAAGTTGACCTGTCCATCACCTTGCACAGTTTATGGCTGACAGGTTAGGAGGCAAAAATCTTATGTAGACAGATGAATAGAAGATATCTACGGATTCGTTAAGTCTGAGGAATACTTCCTGTCCAAACCAGAGATTATTACTGTTAGGCTTCTCTGAACTTGTGTCTGTGCCTTTTTACATACTGTGAGATAAGATTTTACTGACTCAAAATCACAAATGGTCAGTCTTGAGAGGAGGGAGAAAGGAAGGCCGAAGGAAGCAGCAGATGTGGTGGTACACCAGAGCTGCTGAGAGACAAACTGGCAACATCTGTAGGCTTGGAGGTGTCTCAGCCGAGTAAGACCTGCTTTTCCTGGCCAGTATTTGGCCATATTCAGAGTCTGGTGCCTACAACAATAATCAATATTCAATATATATAGCATTAGTGTAGGGACTGCCAGGGTTAAAAAAAAAACAACTTCAAAGTTCAGGAATGTTTGATCTGCTTCTTCCCAAGTAATCAGAGTAGGGAAAGATTTTTGAAGCATTTTTATTACACTGAACCTTTGTGTCATCAATAATTTAATAAAGTATGTGCAAGAAAAAACTTGGAAGAATCTGACTGAAAGACTTAAATACTGTTTGGGCTGCCTTAGCTAGTAAAATGGTCCACCAACCTCCTAGAAGTAATCGAGAAAATATGGTTCCAAAACTACTTGACAGAGGAATATCCAGAGAGAAATATGGGGATATGAGTATTTAAAAAAATTATTTATTGGTCTTTCCCCAAAAGCATGTATACAAAGCAAGGATGAGACCGTCCCACAGCTTGCTGCTGTCAGATGTCTTGCAAAACATGAGGGCTGAATTATATGTCTAAGAAGAGTAGTATCTTTTTCTTTTATACAATTTATAGTTTCAATGTAAGCAAATATAGTTTTAGTGACAAGCTGTCTCCTCAAACTTTTGCAGAATCTAACCTCTATAAAAAGGGGTTTCAATTGCTACCCAATGTTCTTTAGATAAACAATTTTTTGCTTATTTTCATGGTACTTTTACATTATTTTCTTAGTCAAACATTTGTGTCAGTTTATGTTGTGTTTCTTTACAGAAACTATAGATTCTTTTTCCTTCTGAACATTTTTTTGGTCATCATAAAATTTGCTTACGGTCACTCATGAGAATTTAGATCAACATCAAACATATTAACTGTGAAAAAATTCAAAACATTAAACTTGCAATATTTAGAATATTGCTAATATAGCAATCTTAGGTGACTCATGTATTCCCTTTAATTACACTAGATAAAATAATTTATAACTGAAATTTTGAAAAAAGGGCAATTTGTACCTTTATCAATAAACTACAGATTTCTTTTATTCTCTGGAGTTATCGGGTTGCGTTCTTGCCAGATCACATAAATTACTTGTTTGTGCTCAAAATCAGTAGGTCTGTATTTAGTATATATTTTATCATTTTCTTTAGCAGTTTTCTCTGAGTGAATGGAACTGTACTACTGGAAATGTGGATCTGTAGACAGAACAATAAGCTCAGTATAATTAAGAGAACTCATATAATCATGAGGAGCAGCGCCCAGCTATGCCCCAAATTTCATGCAAGCCATATGATGCTTGCCATAGGAATCGGACTATTTAGTGATTTCTGCACCTCTCTGGTTTATCTTTTTTGTTCTTTCATTTTGTAAGTAATTTCATCTAAATTACTGTTCTGGAAGCTCTTTCTTTTACAAAACTTCAGAAGATATTATGAAAGTAAAATAAAATTTTGTACTAAATAAGACTGAGCTGCATGGCTTTCTTGGTTGTGAAGCCATGTACATTTAAAATTAGATACCTGCCAGGTCCAAAAATGGGATACTTATTACTTTCCTGTATTGTCTGCCACAGTTATGCTTCCATTCTTTTATGACCTTTGCATTTGGGTAGTAGCTAATTGCACTTAAAGAGAGTGAATCACCCCTAAGACTAAGATTAACAGTATACAGTTAAAATGAAGTATTTTAATCTAAAACTAATATCTTTATGACCAGGCAAAGGAAACATATTTGAATATTGTGCCAAATCTTGCTATTCATAAAAATATTTAAAATCACTGAGGAAGAAAACACAAAATAAAAGAAGGAGAGAGGGAAATTTCACTTTTAAAAGAAAACCCCTTGCTGCATTAAATTATAGAATTAAAGTCTTGGAAACTGTTCTCACCTAGCCACATGCAAAAGTTGCTGACAAGCTGGGCCCAAGAAGTCAAGAGTAAATATACATAAATGGTATAGGAACACTGTCCCAAAGTCTATAACATATAACGACTTCTTGCTTTCCTCTGACATAGAAATTGGCAATGAGGCCTTTCTGCACCCTGAGTTTAGAAATCATGAGTTTTTATTGAGATATGGAGGCAAATGCATACTGTGATTTATTAACTGAGAAGAGAAAGAAACAAAAACTTTGAACACTGTCCCAGAGTACAAATTTTATTTTAGTGGGTTTTAGCAGTTATTTTTATTTAAGCAAAATCATATGTCCTGTACTAAATGTAAATGTCAATACCTTGTACTCTCTTTCCTTCAATATAAAGTTTAAATTTCCTGACCAGAACCCCATTCAAATGCAAAGTAATGGTTCCACAACACTGAAATGGAGCCACTCTTCCCCCCCTTAGAGCTGTCATGCTCTCTGTGTACTGGGAAACAGAGAGCTTCACTCTTCTGAGATTCCTTTTGTTCTTTATGTGCCTTGTCTCTAAAAGGAAAAATTCCAGTAATTCTGTTCCCAGTAAATAGGCAATGCTGGGAAATCAGTTCTAATCCTTAGAAAATGGGGCTGAATCCCATAGCAATAACCATATTGAGTAAGCCATCACACTATCTTTTTTTTGTTTCTAAGAGACTGCATTTCATCTTCAAATTAATAAGAATTATGTACAGAAGCTCTTCTTGTCCAAACCAATTTCCTCTTGCAGTTTTCTTTTCTTTTCAAATCCCTAGCCAGCAGTCATGCAGAGATAAAAACTCCTGAAGCTGCTCTGCCTTTTAAATGCAGTGGAACAGGCAGCACTTCACAGGCAGCTTGTAGAGTGCACACACACCAAAGTGACTTGCTGATTGGATTGACATGTTCTGTCCTGTAAATCAGCACAGAGAATTAGTGATCACACAGAAAATCATTCCTCTAGGAGAAAATTACTTTTATTCAGATTTGTGTAAACATTCAGAAATAAAAGATACTAGAAAAAATCTGCTTTTTCATCCTTCTCATGTTTCTCTGTTTCCTGTGATGAAGTATATAAACTTATTGCAGTTTCTATATATTTGTTTTCTTTTTGCTTGGGCAATTTCCACCAAATTCACTGTAGTTCCTGCATATAACTCTGAATGAACTTTAATAAGACAATTCCAAAGACATTTTTCTTGTTTTTGCTGTAGTGGAAACATGTCATGGCCCTGGTAGGCCTGTTGGATACAGTTCTAGATGCATCCCTGCTGAGCATCTGGTGTCAAATGGCATGGAAATTTCAGTAAGATGTTCATGGACATCAATATTATTACAGGACAGGAAAGATTTCACATAAGACATATCATATGTCTTATTAAGAGAATTATTCATTGTTCAAGTTTGTGAACACAAATTTAAATAACACGCAATGTATGGAGAAGTGGAAGCATATACAATATTGTACAGTAATATATTGTTTAATTTAGGTATTTTCTTTTGTGGTTTCAAACTATTTACTTCTTTATGTAACAGCCTATGGTCTTCTCTTTTATAATCTCACTTTAAAGTTAACATCACTCACCCTTAACATGCCTTTTAAAATTTGATTAATCGTATGCAGGTTTAATTCTGATAAGATTTGTTTATTATTCCACATATTTATGGACTCTAAATTCTGCTGGCAGTAATCTGAGAGCTATATCCTAATATAAATCTTGTTTATATAAGGACTGCTAGAGCTGTTTGTCAATACTGTTCCTTTTATGAAAGACCAAAGGTACTCCTTACCATAAATAATTCAGCTTACACAACATTTACCAGCATCTCCTTGCCATGTTGACAAAATACAGTTTTGCACATGGTAACAGTCTCAGTTGAGTCAACATGGAATAAAAAATCAGAAGACTGCCTGTGCCACAAGAAGTTATGTTCAAATCAAGATCTCCACAGAATGGGCAAGGTCAGGAAACATAATTTTTTAAATAAGATAAAAAATCTTTATGTAATACAAATGTGTCAGTAAAATAGGAACTGAGTCATCTGAGAAGAATCAATAAACTCCCCAAAGAGTTTCTTCTTATTCTTAACCCTAGTGAAATCCACTTTGAAAGATGCATGTGAAGGGTGGTTGTGACCACAGGTACTACCAGAGCATAATATAGTTGGTTGCCTGAGGTAATTCAGACAAGGGAATTGATATCATTCCTGTTATCTCTTTCAGTTACTTTATGTTATCAGGCATCTTAGTTTTTTCCTGAATAGATTTCAGCTAATGGTTTGGTAATCAGGTACTACAGATAGATAAATCAATATGCACACAGGAAATATATGGACAGTATTCTCCTGCCTGTGTCTGTAGTGTACCTTAGTGACCTGAGAAGACTCCACATTATTTTCTGTGAAGTAAGCTGATAGTTCCAGTCCATGCCATAAAATGGGAGCATTTTAGATTAGCTGTTCATGGTTCAGGGCAATTTAGAGGGGACATTATTTCACAGATTCTGTAATGGCATGTTCTGTCTCCTAGGCTTGGACTTTAAAAAAATCTCTTTTGCTTATCTGTTTTCTGGTACTCATATAAGTGTGCTTACATTTTCCTTCTATTAAGTGTTATCAGGAAACTGTTAGAGATACCTGAAAAGTGAATATTTCATTGTCAATACAAATTATCAATTAACTTGTCAATGCTGATTTTAGGTCTCCCATTTCAGATTACTTGGATGAAGTGAGGTTCGCTGGAAGCAAATGTCATAACTGAATTGTCTCGTGGATTTAAGCTCCATGGACCAGCAAAGCTGCATGGCTCACAGAGACAGCAATTAGGGAGTAGCTGTAGAGGGACCTGCCTCCTGAGGACAAAAGTGCATAGAGGAAAGTGGTAAGGAAACATTCTTTCCAGATAATGCGAATGAGAAAGAAAATGTATTTGTAAATTATTTTAGGAGATGCTGATAAGGGCTGTCTGAGGCAACTGATAGATGGAGCGCTTTAAGCTGGCACCCTTCCTACAGCAGCAAACAAAGGCTGAGATTAGTGGAGGAACATGGAACCCTTAAGATAAGACTCCTCTTGAGACAGCTGACATAAACGGACTGATAAAAAAAAATAAAGCAATTTAATCCCTTTAGCCACTTCCCCTCCACATCTTAAACATGGATGAGAAGTTCAGGCTTCTATCACAGGATCAGATCAAAGTTGTTGAGCAGCAGCGAAGGACAGCTGCTGAAACCCAAAGATGACAATCTTTGGAGTCATTGAGGGGCACTTTTTAGTTTTTACACATGCACTGATTTGAACAGGTACAACACAAAGGAGGAAAAAAGCAATTCATGAGATGTTGTCTGTTGGGAAGGAGTTTGTACATAGTATTTGAGGTGAGAATAAGGAAAAAGTCATCCCAGAAACTGAAGAAATTGTAAACAAGATAAAAAATAATGTAAAGAACAAAGGAGGCTGAATCTTTAGCAAGTAGGATTGTGGACACCTGTAGCTGGGAGTGGAGCTGTGGACCCAAGACCTTTGGAGCACCAAAGGGAAAACTTCTTGAACCATCCACTCCATTAAGCTTATGCTCAACCAATTTGGAATGGAAGGATGGAGAGAAGATGGATAGATTGGAATCCCAGTACTAAGAAGTGTAGAAGGGAAGGTTGATGAGTTTGTAATTCAGTAGTTATTGTGATTCATAATAATAATTCATACATTTAAAATTTTCTTATGGCATGAAAAATTACTAACTGTAGTTTTGAAATAGTAATGCATTTATTATTTATTTAAGATATTTATTTAGACAGAGTTTATTTACTTCTTGTTACTGTTACCTAATCAACAAATGCATTTGTCTCTTGGCTAGTTACATCTCAAGCTCATAGTCTTAAAGACAGACAGACTCTCAAGTAAGAGCAGCTCCTTCATTGGGAAACCCAGCTCTCCTGGTTCTGAATCACCTCTCAGGACTTCATGAATTCATGAAGATGAGTGATTTGAATGGACTGAGATAAAAGATGAACCTCACAGAAGATGAAAAATGAATCATCCAGCACCAATTCGGGCACAAGGCAAATGAGTACAATTCTTGACAGTGCTATGAGAAGAATAACAGGATACAAGATCTGTTCCAGAAATAATCAGGACATCAAGGTTATGAAATTACCTGAGGTAACAGATGTCAGCTTTTAGAGCACTGCCAAACAAGGCTGAACAAAGGAAAAATGCAGTGAACGCCATTCCTTCCTCCTTTATCACTGCAGCGTTTTTTCAAGTTTTTGAAGGGCTGCTCACTTGTCGTGGATAAAAATCTGGAGAAGACTCATCAGACGGCAAGTACTTAGGATGGAGCCGACAGTCGTCTTCAGAGAGTGAGATGGAAACAAAGGTAACTGTGATCCGGCCTAGTACAACTAATGCTAGCCATGTGAAATTCTAGAAGCCAGCTGAATTGCTGAAAGATTGAAATAAGTAAGACCTTTGGAAGAAGAGAAGCATGCTAGTCTCTTTCTAGTAGAATTGAAAAAGAAAAGAGGATTGCAGGCTACTGAAGCACAAAACATGCTTCAAGATAGGCTGTGAGAAAGAGAGGAAACAAAGCATCTGCTGATTCTTAAAAGAATGTCTAGAGCAAGGATGATAAGAGATTTGAGTGTTGGACAGAGTATTGGCTGCGTGCAGAGGCTGTAATTTGCTGATTTTTTCATTATGAATTAGGAAGTCCTGGCACTCATATAGACAAGTAAGTAAAAATGCTTGAAGAGAAAGGTGGCAAAAAAACCTTCTCAAAATACAGCATCCCAGTGTAGAGGAGCTCTGCTAATCATGATCATCCTTTTTGAGATCCTGTGGAAAGGATCCCACCTGCAATAGACTGAATATCTAATCAACAAGTAATAACTTTCCAGAGTGCTGACTGAAAGGCAGGAAGTAGACGTCACCATCAGAACTTCTCTCTACAGAAGAACCTGTTAAGTTTTTGCTTATCAGAGGAAATAACTGTGGATGAAGGGAAGGAGTGTTGGAAAGATTTAAGCTGACCAGCTGTAGCACATGATGCAGTGTGTAATGTGGAATCATACACCTATATGCTCTGTGTGGGGAAAATTAACTGGTTTAAGAGCTCTTTTATTCTTTCCAGAAAACTAGATGATTTTTGCACAGGAGCTCTTCCTACTGTTACTTTTGAAAGTCCTGGAAAGCTGTCAGAATTGAAGGGTATTAGAGGGTGGTCAACATAATTCTAACATTAGACTGGGAAAAGCAGTGACCTAGAGCTCTGTATATTGACATCAGTAATGGAAGATTAATGAAAATTGTGCAAAAGAGTGGAAGTCTTAATTGAGGACTCTGACCCAAAATAATTGGAAATTGAAAACATTATTTAATGCCAGTCAGCATGGTTTCAAGAAATGCAAGGTTTTCATACAACTCCCTTTCCTACTGACAAGAGTATAAGTCTGATTGTTATAGACAGTCATGTTGATAAACGCAGTTGACATTCCATTTTGATTTAACTCTTTGGCAGGGCATAGCTCTTGTGGGATCAGGTAGCTGCTAGGGATGTCTGCAGGGTGAGCTGGGATAAGCCTTGCTGGTCCCCATCACTCCCCCTTTGCTTGGGAGCTGCATTTATATGCAGGTACTTCCCCTGATCCTAAAGGACCCATGCTGTAGTTATGCTTGCCAAGTTCCTTGCTCATCCTTACCTTCTGACTTGACTTTCCAGCTTGACCTCGGGCCTGCCTCATCCCTGTGGATTTACCAAGAAATCGCTGGGTTGTTGGTGACCCTGGTACCACCACTGGATCTGCTCTGCCCTTCCTGCTGAACTATATGATAAGGCTGCTTCCTGTGAGGAGGAAGGTACTTCCATGCCAGATGTTTTTTCACCCTGGATTCCCAGCTTCTTGAAACCTGTGACACAGCCAGTCCTGCTGCTCCCTGGTGTGATGTACAAATTGTTGTCAGCCACAGCCTCTAGGGGTTTTCTCCTGACATGGTGCTACTCTGAAAATGAAAGTTATCTCCTTTCTCTAAAATTGAATATGTTCTAAAGGTATCTCCTTTGCCTATAAAAATATTGCATATCTTGTAGCCATTTCTTTCAGTTCCCTATCTTATCCAGGAGTAAAAATAATGGGACTTCTTTGAGATTATCCTTCTGGCTAATTTTGAGTGATCAAAATCTATAGATGCCCAAGAGATTGAAGATATGGTTGATACTGCTGTCTTTTATTGCAGCTGTAAACAAAGTGTTTCTTGTGGGATGAGAGAAGGACAAAAAGGGAGGGACAAAGGGCAAATATAAATAGAAAATAGATGAGAAAAATATAAAGGAATAAACATGTGAGAAAAAGTCAAAAACAAGCAAAAAAAAAAAAAAACCCTAGCCATGGTCAGTAAGCTTTGCTAATGTAATGAATATATTCCATGAGCTGCCATGGCTACGCTTATGTAGACACAGAAAAAAAAAGTAACTACTTTTCCCTGAACAAGAAGGCTACTCTGATGTCCCTTGCCCTCCAAAACGCAGCTACTGAGGTGGTCCCTGGCAGTGTAATTGCAGCTAAAACTCCTGCTGGAGGCAAACCGTACTTCTTAATGTTGTTATTCTCTGTTTCATGTCTTTGGAGACACCAATCAATGAGGATTACTTTGATACCATAAGCTCAGTATTATTGTACATTAATACACTAATGGTACTGTATCATCTTTTCATGTCCTCAGGCAGCACTGGGGAGTTAGAACTATACAGAAATAAATTAGAATTGAAACTTAGATGCAAAACTAAGCAGAAAGCTCCAAACAGAAGACAGAAGTTGGCTGCAAACAACGGATTCAGCAGAGGAAATGTAAACCAGCAAACTAACATTTAAAAGAATCTCAAAGGAGAGACGTAAAGTTAAGACTGTCAGTGCTATTACTTGATGTATTTCAAAGAGATGTTGGGAGACCAAGGTGACAAGCTCAGCGGGAGATTCTATTTTTTCCCCTCCAAACAGCACATCAGTTTTTGTGTAACAGAAAAAGAAACTGAAAAAATATTATGATAATCATTTGGGATACTGAGACATTCATCCAGAATCTGGGAACAAACTTTTTCCCAGGTAATTTTTATTTTTACTGCAGTCTTTGGCAGGTTTTATTAATTGATATGATAATCACCCCACTGCTGGAGAAAGGGAGCTGCTAATTTCCCAGTGTGTCCTGCACTCTTTGATGACTCTTACAACAGTCTGGAGGCTTCTGGAGGTAGAAGTGACCACTGTATTTAGCTCTGTGTAGGCACTACCTTTGATTGTACTGAGAGGGTTTCAAACCATGGGATCTGAGCAAAACAAAACACAGTGTCTTTGGAAGGCCTGTCAGTCAGTCCAGTCTCAAAATGACGTTGCCACTGTATATAGCAGAGTACACACTAAGATGTATTTAAAAAATCTCCACTGGATAAAGTTGTGCATTTGTATTGGAGTGGATCAACAAGGCTGTGACATACACGGAAGGCATGCTGAAAACAGTACCCTTCAAAAATCCAACAGTAATTTACTGCCTGAAATTTATTCTTGAGTGTATCTTCATTATTTATCCCTAAAAGAGCTAGTGAATTATGCAGTTCTGATGCCTACAGTTTCCTGTCTCATTCTCAAAAAGTGTCTGCTTTCTCGCAGCGTATATAGTGAAATTCTGCATCTAACTGAAACAGACCATGAAGTAACCGGGTTCTTCTCCTTCCACATGGCATGTATCAGTAAGGAGATGTGAAATGCTGAGACTGCTTTAGAGCTACACCTGAGACAATTAGCTGGCCCATACACATGTATTGATTGGCCAAACTGCTGCTACTGAACCTCTTAGTGCTGCTGTGTTCTAACTTTTAGGAAACACAAAGAGGTTCTAAGCCAGTTGCCCATCAAGCCAAACAAGACGGAGCTGTGAACCATCTCCAAAGGTGCTTTGTCTGTGTTAGCTTTATCAAAGAATGCACAGAATACATCACTCCTGTGAGGACATTTCAACTGCCAGAAATAGGTCAATGAAGAAAAAAATTTGGGGAGGTGGGTAGGAGAGGAACCCAACAAACTCACTAACAAAATATGACTTTTTTTTTCACTGTCTCACTGTTTTGATTAGCTGAGTTTATGCAATGGTGATGTAGCAAGCAACAGGAAGGATTATTATAAATCAGTGCTAACATTATACTAATATGCTTAGAAGCCAGTGTATTAAATCCACAATAGTCAATATAAGCACTGTATGTTGACTTAGCTAGTATTCCAGTTGTAAAGTTGATGTTTCAACACCATTAATATTGTCTTTGCTTTAGAATAAATGATATGTAAATGTTTTTTAAGGTAAAACCACTTGAATGTTTTCATCTTCCTGCTTTTTAAAAAAATATTAAGTGCTAGTGAAAGATCAAATTTGTAGCATCATTGTAAAATAAAGTTGAATATAGAAGAGAAGCTTTTAATCTTTCTCAAGAAATATGCCATACATTGGATTATAATAAAATCTAGGAAAACTGATATGGAAGTACAGTAACTTGATGTAATAGAGAATGACAGGTAGAGGTCATGTATCAAGCCAAATGCAAGTAAACTTCTCTAGTACTTGTAATCACAGGTGTGAGAAAATTGATGTGTTCATTTATACCACATTAACATCTGTTGCCACAGTCCTTAGAAAAATATAAAACTGGCATATGAAGATGGGTGATTGTATGTGACAACTTAGAAAATATTTGTCATCTTTAGTCATTGTCCTGTACAAAGCATGAAATTTAGGGAGCAGAAGTTGAAGTATCCCATGCTGCTGATTCTGATCCTGGTATTTACTGCAAGAAGCAAAAAAAGAGCAAAGAGTTTGGGGCAACAGCGAACAAAGAAATAAAAAGGAAGACATACAAAGTTTTTAAACCAAACAGAAGCTGAGAGTCTGAAATTTTAATGGCACCATTCACTTTTTGATGTGAATGCTGATGATCTCAAGGCCACAGCATTATCAGTCTTATCTTCCTACTTGCATTCCTAAAGTGTGGGATTTACAACTTACATTTTAGGACCTGTTCTGCCCTGGACATTACTCACTTTTTGCTATTCTTAGAATAACTTCAGATAAAATACCCATTAGATGACAAAGCTATAGATAATGTGGACTTTAAGCACTGATGCAACTGAAAGCCATTTAGAGCTGGAATAGATTCTGATTTTGCTCCAGAGCAGACATGGTGGGGCCCTCAGTTTTGGTTTCTGAACCATTGCCATAGTGCTCAGACCTTATCAGTGAGAGATGGAAGGGGGAAAAAAGAGGGATGGGGGGAGGCAAATAAATACAACTGACCTTGGCTAAGCTGAACATGTTGGCTTGACAGATTTCTGAACACTGTTCTAAACACTTGGTTTTATCCCAGCATGGCTGCCCTCTCAGAGCCTTTTGTACAAAATTGGTGGTCATTCAATTAGAAACATTTCCAGACATTGACTCAGAAATGTTGGCATTGAATATGTCTAAACAAATGGGGTGGCTGCGTGAAAGGCGAGAGGACGATGCTTTTCTTCTGCTAGCATACTTTGTGATGTGATAATGAGGTGCTCTTTTTGTAACAGGCCATAGTATTGTGTAGGTATGAGGATTTCACACACCAGCAAATTTCAAAGAACTGTTTTCAGTATTCCAGGAAATTAAGTGATAGAACAAGGCTTTATACTCAGTGTGCATTCTCTGCTCCCACACTGTACACCTCTAATGCAATTTACCAGTGAATTAAGCATAAGATGTGATTTATCCCACCAACCTAATATTTCATGTTAGTCAGTGGGGTGACTGCTTTTATGGCTTAGCTTTATAATGCCATTATAGTTGAGCACACTCCTGCCTTAGCAGTATGCTTAAGGGGGTCTGTCTTTGATATGTACATGTAACTCTTATTAACTTCAAATTCTTCCTCGATGCAAGCTCCCTGTAGTCAATAGAGCTAAAGCAGGGTTCTTTGCACCTTCTGACTAAGCTTTTTCTGCCAGCTTTTATGGAAACAAAATGGTGCCAACGTGACATAAATTTACACAACCCCTGCTCACAGCATATATTGGTGGAAAAGGAGGGATGGATTAGTTCCTCTGTATTTCAGGATGCCATATTTTAAAGCACAGGTTTTAACTTTTAGGTTATTGTATGCTAACTAAATTAAATTATGTTGTATGACATAACCAGTCCTTGAACTGGTTTGTGATCTCCATATAGCTAGAAATTCATTGAGGAAAAGCCCAATTGAATTAACACAAAAGAGAAGGAACATTCAGTACTCATGACCAACTCTCATTGTGATTCTAGGCAAAGGGAGTTTCTTGTGCTTTTCTTTAGGTTTGAGTTTTATGGGGATTTTGGGAGGTTTTGTTTGTTTGTTTGTTTTTCTGGGATTCTTTTGTGGGGTTTTTGTTTGCTTGGTTTTTTTTTTGTTTTAATTTTTTTTTTACTTTCTACCCTATAGAATCACAGATTACCTGTGTTTTACTTGATCTTTTCCTGCAAATGACACCACATTAATGGGAAGGTGTCGAACTGGGTCTTTTTATTTTTCCTATTCCTATTTACAAATCTGCCTAAAGTTATCTTCACAACCATTACAGGCTGCACCTAGGCTGTCTGTAACTTTTCCTATCTCTTAAGCAGTATGACATTTTACATTGTTAGGTAAAGGTAATATATTTTGTAGAGTGCTGTAATATTATTGTGATACTAAGCATGACTGCAGCACAGTGTTGACATTCAAGAATGATGGAAAGTTTCTGTACAGTCCATGCTCCAGTCACTTTTTTAATCATTACTGCAGTCCTATCTCCTTTTATGTGTGTTATGGTTTACTTTGTTAAAGCTATCTATGGTATAGTGGAGCTATACAGTGGATTAAAAATAACTGTTAGTTATGAATTTCCCCCAGATCAGAATGTATCTGCAAGCATTTCAAAATGCCAATTTCAAGGTAATATTTTGCTACCAAAGCTAAAGGACTAAAGCATTCACTTACAGAGTCTGATATGAAAATGTAGAAGAGAAGGTCACTCACTGTTGATAAAATCATTATTTATGTTTATACAACTGCAAACAAATTATTGGGTCCTGGGGTTTGTGGGGAAGAAAAGCTCTACAACTTGCAAAATATTTTCTCCAATTTAGATACAGCTGTAAAGAGATCAAGGTCTCAGTTAGACTAATATTCTAATGCCTTATTAAGAATTAAAGTGTTGACAGTTTGATCCTTGTGGAAAAAAAATAGCAGATAAATATCTGAAGGGATTTATTTATATATTTCATTCTCCTTGTCCTTTAAGTCAGAATTGGTTATGATAGTATCTCCTAATGAAGAAAAAAAATATTTTTGTATTTGTCAGTTTTTAATTATTTTAAATTATTTTTTAATTTGTAGGAGGAGCAATTTTAAATTTGAACCCATGAAATAGATAACATGAAAATTCACAACACTATTTTATGTGATCACATAACACTGTGAAAATAAATTGTTATCAAAATGTAAAAATAATGCTTTAAAGGAACCTTTTAAATGAAAAATATAAAGAAGAAATGCTGATAGAAAAAAACAGAATATAAGTGGAGAAAGAAGTAAAATCTCAAGTGCAAAATGGAGAGAAAAGGGGGAAGAATAAAAGTTTTTGGTAAGAGTGCAAAAACAAGAACAAAAATGAAAGGGAGAACAATTAAAGATTGGGATACAAGACAAGAGAAGGTACAAGAAGCTAGTGAGGTTTTCTTTTATGCTTCTTTGTACAATATGCAGGAAAACTGCCACAGAGAGACAAATGTACTGGATACTGGTCTGGTATTTCCAAATATTTACCAGTAAGAAATCAGGAATGAGAGAATGGCTTTTTGCATCTCACTCTTCCCACAAAACTGGCTAGCGTGGCTAAAATTGATGTAGGAAAGCTGTACAGTGCAAGGTAAAAAGAGGATTAGATACAAAAAGTATTGAAGCAGGCCACAAAGACTCTGACAAGTCAATGTTTTTCATGTGCTGGGGACTCCAGAGCTGGATGTAGCACTCTAGATGGGGCTCACCAGAGCATGGCAGGGGGGCAGAATCCCCTCCTTCACCCTGCTGGCCATGTTGCTCTTGATGCAGCCCAGGACACATTTGGCCTTTTTGGCTGCAAGCCCATGTTGCCTGGTCATGTCCAGCTTCTCATCCACCAGCACCTCCAAGTCCTTCTCAGCCAGGTTGCTCTCAACCTGCTCATCCCCCAGCCTTTACTGATACTGAGGGTGGCCTTGACCTAGGTGCAAGACAGTACACTTGGTCTTATTCAAATGTCATGAGATTCCCATGGGCCCACTTCTCAAGCTTGTCCAGATCCCTCTGGGTGGCTTTCAGCCCTTCAGATGTGTCAACTGGACAACTTATCTTGGTGTCATCTCCAAATTTGTTGAAGGTGCACACTTGTATGTCATTAATTAAGATATTAAATAGCACTGATCCCAGTACAGACACTTGAGGGACACCACCTGTTACTGGTGTTCACCGGGACTCTGGGCCATTGACCACTCCCCCCTGGATGCGGTTGTCCAACCATTTTATCATCCATCTAACAGTCCACCAATCAAATCCATCTCTCTCTAATTTAGAGAGAAGGATGGTGTGGAGAACCATGTAAAAAGCTTTACAGAAGTCCAGGAAGTCCAGATAAAAGACTTTGTCCACTGATGCAGCCACTCCATCGTAGAAGACCATGATGGAGTGACTACATCAGTGGACAAATGTGTGTCCAGTGAACCAGGACAATGCTCACGAGCAAGACTGAAGAGAACACTAAAGGGAATTAAATACAAAAAGTCATGAGCAAAGGAAAAACAGTGAATAAAAAACAGTAGGAGCACTACTAGTTTTCATTTACAGAAATTCACATGAACCTGAGAATAATAAAATATCAGTCAGGAGAATTACTTTTTGTGTTTCCTTAAAGGATAAACTCATCTGAATCCATAAAACAGAAGCCTTGAAAGGCTGTATCTTCTCTTCCTTTTCTCCCCATTTTACCATATATTTTATTTTAAGAAATGACTGTGGGGCTTTTAAATATACATATGAGCTGCACAACATAACTTCAAATGGCCTCTGAAATCAGTAAGGAATTTTAGACTGTGTTGTAATTTTCTTTTATTTCTCTCATTTTCCAGCTTCACTGGATTTTTTAACAAGAGACTTAAATACCAGAATAGTATAACAGGACAACGTGGATGTCAGTCTCTAAATCTCAGGCATTCCTCCCATATGAACAATGCAATCTTAAAAAAAAAAACCACTTCAATTAAATCCTGCAACTAGATAAAATACTGCTTTGTATTCCTTTATCAAAATAATATATTGGTTTTCCATATATATTCTTCAATAAGAATCAGTCTTATATTGCTCCAGAGAGTACTGGAGGGATGGAAAATTACCCCTAATATGGGGCAAAAATATTTGACACTAGATGAATGGAGAAAAACACGCTCCATTTTCTGAGCAGTGAGCACATTCCACTGCTTTGCACCCCTGCAGGTGTTTCACAGTCAGCTTCTGATCCCCAGCCTGTAATCCCCAAATTGCTATATCTCTGCTCCTCCAGAGCTAGAAGACTGACATTTGTCTGTGAAGACCACACACTACTTAAGACATGTCACCACTGGGAGGAACACAGGGCCATGGTCGTATCTGCTTTCAAACATCTCCTTTACTGGTAGTGATTTGGGAAGCTGGGCATGTAAAATCATGGTTGTATATCTAGAGATGCTAGTTCTGTCAGGGTGAATACTAGCCTTCCTACCTGCTGATTGAATCTGGGATGTAGAAATACAGATCAGCGGTGCAGGCAACTCGGAGCAGAGTGGGGAAACCAGAGAAATCTACAATATTCTAATTCCAGCTCAATTCATTGGGGATTTCAAATATACCTGAGGTGCTGACCAGAAGTACCAGGTGCTGATTTGTGACCTTAGATTTCTTGCACAGTCCAATTGTCACATCAGAGTTTTGGGGTCATGTTCCATTTCCCCCCTTGCCTCCATGCCAGCACAGGTATTTACTTGTTGTGACCTCAGCATCAGTTTAGTTTTATTAAACCTATTTAGTCTAAAATCAGAGACTTTCCATGAAATTACAAATCACATTATAATGATATTACTTTCAGTGACATTTTACCTGAGACGGGATTTGACTTTAAGAAGATTGCAGGATAATCAGGAGAAAATATCATCCCTCCCGATTGGCTTTGTTTTATGATTGCTAAAACTGCTGGACTGTGGCATTTGAAAAGCCAGGAACAGTCAACAATTAGAGATCTTGTTTTATGTATCCACCCTGATCTCCTACATGGTTTCAAACACTGCTGAGTGATCAGTGTGAAAGCAAAACCAGTAAAATTAACTGGTTTGTTTCTAGTTTATATTTGTAAAGGTAATGAACTTCAGATTTTCAAGTGAGTATGTTTGTATAGTAGTGATATATCTCCTGGGTAGTGGGAAATTGGAATTGCTGTGCTATAAATTGTTCTTCAGGATCTCTATTTCAGTGCACAGATGTCAAATACACCCACTTACATACACGGGGTAAATAGTCTGGAAGACTTTTATTTTTTTAAAGGTTTTTTTTTTCTCTAGTCATTGTTAAACCAACTGAAGCTGGTTAAATTGATCTATAGCATCTTCAGAATCTAAAAACATTGTGATATTTAATCAGCATTTGTCAAGGTACGTGACTAGATTTCCAAACTGAGGTGCAAACAAACTACCTATTTATGTGTTTTCATGAGCTACTTCATGAACTGCTCTTGCAACTACCCAATAATTCAGTTTGGGTATGTGAACATATGTCAGAAATTCTCCAATATAAGTACATTATTTTGCTTAAAATTCTGAATAACATACAAAGAAGATTTGGTACATCTAGCCATGTTTCATTTGGCTGTGATATATCTTGATGTCAGTTGCTGTGGGATAGGTTTATGAATCACATAACATGGAAGCTTTTGTAGAGGAAAATTGCTTTTTGTTTCCCCTCTGAAAGAAACTTTCTCTATATACAGTTGTAGAGTAATACAGATTGAAAAATATATGTTCATAACAATTATAAAACAAAGTGAGAAACATGGTTTGGAAATAAATTAATGGTATTTACTTATTATAAGTAATATGAACAAAAAAAAATGAAAGAGGTGGTTGTTTTGCATGAAGAAAAAAAAAAGATTTAATATCCCTCATCAAAAAATGAAATTTCTTTACTACATATACGATGTTCCAACCATAACTGGAGACTTCATAAGAAGGATGAAACAAGGGAAAACAAAAAACAGCATAGACAGAGATACAAAAAGCATTTGCAGGCATTACTGGGGAAGAGTGGGCAATGTGTTCATATAACTTTAGCTTTCAGAGGATTGAAACTTCTTCCAGGATCATCTCACCCTGTGGGTATGCCCAGAGTAATATTTTGACGGTGTAGAATTGTAGATAAACTGATGCTTAAGTAAAGTAATATATTCTCAGTTTGAAATGAAAAAGAAATAAATACAATTATTCTTATATTTTATTCTGACATTCTTATTTTTACAAGAAAACCATGGGCAAAACCAGAATTTCTGAGAAACCTTTATAATTTATTTATGGCAAAGAATATTTGACCTTGAAGAATGGGGCTATGTGGGGATTGTGGTGTGAGTTTTTCTTTGTTATGGATTATAATCACATTCTCAAACTCTTGGGATCCCACTGATTGGTTTTTTTTTTCTCCCTAAACCCCCTGGGTGTCAAGACTTACTGGTTGAAAAGCAGTGGTGGATATAAATGTCAAACAACAATAACCAAAAAACAAGAGGATTTTTTTTTACTTATGTATATTCATTATGTCAAGCAGTCAACTGCTTAATGCAGAAAATTACTTTTTCAGTTAATTTTGTTGGTCATTTAAGTAGATGTTGAATTACGCCAACTAGATATAAGTTGCTGAGTAAATTCTTGAGAATGTTCAAGAAAAATTTACTATCCTGATAAAAGAATTTTCTTTGTCATTATCATTATTTGGATACCACTATCGCAATTTAAAATGTAATCTTTTAAGTAAGACTGCCTTCATAGCTGATGCTGACTGCATGCCAAAGGCAGGTTTGGTGGGTTTTCTGGTAGTTTTTTTCCATATCTAACTTATAAGTTGCTTTCAAGAGACTAGGTGGCAAACAGGAAATATAATAATATGCGCTTGCAGTCCAAAAGGCCAACCACATCCTGGGCTACATCAAAAGAGGAGTGACCAGTAGGTCTAGGGAGGTGATTCTCCTGCTCTACTCTGCCCTTGTGAGACCCCATCTGGAATATTGTGTCCAAATCTGGGGTCCTCAGCACAAAAGAGATGTGGACCTCTTGGAGCAGGTCCAGAGAATGGCCATGAAGATGATGAGAGGGATGGAACACTTCTCCTACAATGACAGACTGAGGGTTGGGGTTCTTCAGCCTGGAGAAGATATTATGGCCTTCCAATACTTAGATGGTGTTGCAGTCAGGTAGAAAAATTATAAAAGAGGGGCCTCATAAAATCAGGCCTTCTCTGTTAGATCGATGGCTGGCCTGTCCTTTTTTCTAAGTGCAGCTAGCACTTTGCAAGTTCCCATTTGAAAACAATCCTGGTATGAATTGTTTGTTAACATAACAGTCTATTCCTCAATAAAAACAACTAGCACCTGCATAAAATCTATCCCATGAGCATCAGTGAAGAAAATATGTAACCAATTTAAGAATAGAGGGATTTGATGGACAAGTAAAATACCTTTTACTAGTCAATAGAGTAATTGGCAAGGAAGTTATTAACCAATTAAAGTTGCATAAGAGGTCTGTAAAAACTGTTTAAAAATAAGTTGTGTGAATAAATAGGGGGTTTTCTGGATGAAGAAAATGGAGTCTTGCATGATTCATTCTGATGGATTGGACTTATGAAAAACAGGAAGAACAACTTTTAACATGCGTGAGTATTGATAGGGTAAAGAAGCATGGTTTTAAACCAAAAGAGGAGAGATTTGCCAACTGCATACAAAGTCCTAATTACATGTATTGATCATTATAAATCCAACAGTACACTAGAAAAATTTTGCAGTGATTTTTTTTTTAATTCTAAGAGGAGTATTTTCTACCTGAGGATTTCAATCAGAATCCACAACCTTTTATAAAACATTGTGCATCCAACTGCAGTATGTATAGAATACAGTTGGAGAAAATCATGACATGGATATAGAAACATCAATTTGTTTGGTTTAGTTGAATGTAATTTTTAAATTTGTTTCAGAATAACTTCATTCATGTTTATTTCTGAAATGAAAGATGCTATTGCAAAACAGAATTTCCAAAAACCTAAATTTTTAAATATAACAGGATCATACTTCCAAATGTGAGCATTGGGTATTATAGCTATTTCTTTGCAATGCAGCTCCTTGGCACAAATGAGAACTTGTCACTGGTGCTATTTACTGAATCATTATAATTTTTGTTGTGAGACAGAGGTAAAACTTTTTCTGCCTCATCTGTTCTGTGAAGGGTAATATAAATGGTACTACTCTGACCTTTTTAGTATTCTGTAATTTGATTCACTTGCCATTCCTATCTTCTTCTGTTTGTGACCTCAGCAACCTGTGACTAGAATGGACACTCAGTCAAAACACAGAATACTGAAAAGGTCACAGAAGTAGAATTTACTGCATCTGCTTCTCAGGACACACTGAGCAATAAAGCAGTGGTACCTGGTTCTGATAATTTATTTCCAAGAGGGCTGAAAGAGAGGTAATCTAGTGTCCTTGTGATAACACCTCTGACAGAAAAAGTTCTGCCTGCACCTATATGTATGCTCTCATGGTGATTAGCAATCTAGCCAGGACACACACTGCCTTAATTTCTTTCTATTTAAAATGGCAGTAAATTCAATAAAGCGTATTTTCAAAGTTTACTGGCCTTTAAATTATTTTTCTTCTTCAGTTCAGTTGAGAAGATAAGTAAATGAGGTGGGAACTTTGCAGTCTATTAACGAGAGTTTATCAGGATGGAAAAAATCATTGCGCAGCTAATGTAAAATCTTCAAAGTGCACAAAACATTCCTGAAAAAGTTTTTCAGTCTCATGCACTCACGTTTGCAATGCCTTGTCTTTTAATATCTTGTGTTTCGTAATTATATTCAAAATGTATTTCTTTGAAGGGATACATAACTAATGGTCTCTTACAGTGTTTTCTCATGTAAGTATGAATGGTTTCTTCTCTTAAGTGTAATCTTCCTTCCCCAGAATCCATGGTGTTTACTAAATTAAGGTGTTCAACTCTCCAGAACTGCAAGCAAGAAAAAATTAAGCCTGAGAAAGCTGCCTCATGAATGAACTGTGACTAAGTCTATATTTGAGTCAAAGATTCTCCATTTTTGTTTGGTAAACCCATAGACACTATAGCACTGTTTTATTAGCTGGGAAAAATATGATAATTTATTAGTTTTGAATATGCAGATTGTGTATTGTGTATTCTGGATATTTTGGTTTCAGAAATAAAACAGTAAGTGCAGCTGTCAACTGGATATAGATTTAAGTTAGGCAGCTGTGATGTTGTGGTCAATAAGAACTCAATACTCTAAAATATTAGCTACATATGGATGTAAAATTGGTTGGAAAAACAATAAAGAGGTTATATGAGTGGTATTTTTAATGAGTAGAGCATTTGAAGTGTTTCTCAGTGCAAAATTTTGCCCTGTGCCTCTAAGAGTAAGTAAGGTGTAAGTGCATCCCTGGGCTGTGTCTATAGCAGCTGGCAGCAATTCTCTGCTTTCTGCAATGCATGTGCCAGTCCTTATTCTCTGGTCATCCAGATATACTGGAGCACACTGCAGTAACCTCCCAGCCCCTGCATTCCTTTCCAAGGAAGTACGTGGAAGGAGAATTTCCACTGAGGTCTCATTGTCACACCAGGAAGGATGTGACCAGGAAACCCACTTAATTAAAGAGCATGCAGGACTTGGAGGGGTAAATCCTGAGCAGAAGTAAGAGCTAGCTTGATCCTACAACTTTATTATTTGATGAGAAAAAACAGCTTTGAAAATGTGCCAAAATTCAGATAATTTTGAAGGTAGTAGGAGTCTTCCCATTCACTTCAGCAATATTGAAGTGGATATTGGGGGATGACAGTTGCTTTCTTTTCACAAGACTGCCAGGCATATCAATTGCAACTGAAGGAAAACTTGCTTGACAGGACATATGTGACCCTATTACTGTCTCCCAAAATACCAAGCATGGCAGCCTATTAACTCTGTTTTCAACCTGTCATACACAGAGAAAATAATGGCTGTTTCTTTATTTTAGTTTTTCGTTAAATTGATTATTTATTAGCTTGAAGTCACATATATTATTTTTAAACCTATGAAGAACACTCATCTAATATACTAACCTAATGGATTGTATGCAAATAGAAGCACCTATAAAATTATTTCTGAATATATGTATATAAAGGGAAGGGATTATGACTATATCTAGCTGGTAATATTCAATTAGCTTTTTTGAAGATGATACTTTTTGCCTGAATTGCAGTCCATCTGTTCCTCTGACAGTCAATCTTTTCCAAAAACCTTTTGAATTTAGGGTTAAATCCCTAAATATAATTTAACAGAAGTGTCAAGCAAATTGCAAGATTAGTAAAAATTGGTATTGAAAAGAAGAAATTAGTATCCTCATTGACAGAGAACACAACACCTGTCCCTGCAAGGCTGGCTCACCATGCACCAGTCAACTGGTAAGCACATAGCTTAGAAAGAGACAAAGCATATCACAGGAGAATGCTCTGGAGAATCTGGGAAACATATAATTTCTATATGAGAGGGTCTTAGCCCTTCCATAGCTTGGGATATTTCAAGTGGGGGCATAATGTACAGCATTCATTAAGAAAAAAAATTTCCTTAACTATTCAAGTAACAACCTTTTTACTTCCCATGCTGTATCTGACTTTTTTTTTCTTTTTGCTACCAGAATATAAAAATATATGCCAAAAATAACCATCATTATTTTCTTCTCATCACATTTCAACAGATGTCAGCTGTTAGTCACCGTGTCACAGGAAGGATATTGAGCTATATCAACTTTTGGTCGAGCCTATGTTTTGTGTGTTATTTCCTTTTGTACCTGAAAGAAAGAGGCTAAATCCCTATGTTTCTGTTGCCATTTCTTTGCCACTTTTGCAAAAAACCTGGAAAAACAAACCCAGCTGGCTTCCTGACCTAAACAAAACCCCCTATGATTGTTAGCTCTTGTTCCCAGCTCCTATTCAGAGCAGGAATATAAGAGGATTTTGACCCTTTATAGTAAATATGTACAATAAAGTCAAATTAATACGTTAAAGTGCTAAGAAAGTGAAGAGTTCTTGGACATTGGAACTTGATTGTTTATGCTGTTTAGCTGTTGGAAAAATCCCTTGTATGGCTGTGTCTTGGACCAGCTAACACTTTCTGTGCAAATCCTGAGCGTGGCTGGAAAATGGTAAGGAAAAGAGAATTTAATAGTATAGACAGAGTCCATCCATGCCCAGCTGTCTTCAGTGCCAGGAAATGATCCCAAATATGTTTAATTTACCACTCTAGTCACAGCCTGAGTCCTGGACTAAAAATAAATGCATTCCCTGAATATTTTAATCATGCAGCAATTTTTACTTACTACCTCCAATTACCTTCATGCTACAAAACCTTTTATCTCAAATTCAGGTTCACCATTTTCTAGAAGAGACAGAAAGCAATATCAAACAGCTTTCTGTCCTCACAGGTGCTGCTGATACTGAGAATCTACTCCATTAGACCTCTTATACCTTCTTATTCAGGAAGGTATATAAAGCAGCTAGGAATGTTACTGCTTGTGAGTAGAAAGGACTTTGGTGTGCTGATGAGAGCAGCCCTGAGGCAAAAGACTTGAGGCTGTTGGTTGATAAGAAGCTTGACATGAGCCAGAAATGTGTGCAGGTGGCCCAGAAAGCCAGCTGTGTCCTGGGCTGCATCCAAAGTGTGGCCAGTGGGTCGAGAGAGGTAATTTTCATCTTCTACTCTGCTCTCAGTAACACACCAAAGTCCTTTCTACTGAAGTTGTGTTGCTTTCCAGCCTAGGTATGCATTTTTATGGAAGGGAATGGCAGCTAACAAACTGGTCTGAGAAAAAGTTCCTTTCTTTTGTGTTGTTCACTGGAGTATATTCACATTCCAGTCCGGCTATAGCATCCATTTGTGGGATACAACCACTGCTGTCTTTTGATGACTAAAACCTGTGATTTGTTGAAAAGAAGAATTTGTTCTGTTTTCCTTTAAAAATTCATTTTGTTCACTGGTTATTATTATATATCAAACCAGTGTTTGGAAAAGGATTGCAATCTTTAGAGTAAGCTTAATAAAAAATGCTATTCTGTAACTGGAGGGGGTAATCGTGGAGCGTGCGTGATCTTTCTGTATAAAACAGACTAAAAATATTGACCTTTATGTTTTTCAAGAACGTAATTTTTCAATCAAAATAATTTATTTTTATACTAGTTCTGTATCAACAGATTTTTTTATGCTAAAATTTTGTTTTCCTAAGGTTGAAGTTCTTCATTACAATATGTGGAAGCAAAGCAGTCCATATGTTCCAAAGGTGAAACAGACAAATGGAAATCTGTGATGTAACCTTTTAATGTTTTCAACACAACAAGCATCCTGCCTTGTGCAAAGATGTGCTATAAGACTTCCTCAGCAGTTTTGTGCATGATTTTGAAGATGTAACACAAGAAGGAAAGCTAATCCTATGGTAGAAAAAGGAGCAAAATGAATCTTGAGCAGGCATACAGGAGATTAATACTAGATATGGCAAAGGTACTTTTCGGTGGTAAAAAAAATTAGATAAAACAAGTTTCTGCAAGCTGGAAGAAATCAGCTGGAGCTGAATATATGTTTCATCAGGATACATAGCAAAACAATGTGGATAAAACTTGTCATTTGCTTTAAGACACAGGTTGATGAAGTTAATTAGGACCACAATCAGAGTTCGAAAAATCCAGTTTTATTTTTAATAGATCTGTAATGTTTCTTTTGGATTTCTCTGTCAGTTCATATCTTGTAATGAAGGGCAGGAAAATGTTACTCTTCCTATTATAATATTATTTTTAATTGGAAAAAAATCAGACAAAAATAGAAAGCTGTTATGAAATCTATCTTATACATGGACTGCTCTTAATGTCCTTATATCAACAGAAACATTCTTATTTACTTCTATGAAAGCAAACTCAGATGAAAGGTGAGTTTACAATAGCTGGAGGTTAAAGACAACCTTTTCAAACCAGAATGTCTAAATGCAGGCACCAAAATACCTAACAGAAAGTTACAGTAGTGGCCAGCATTACTTCGTTGACATTTAAGTTTGAATATTTTCCTCTATGTGGCTTGTTCGTACTGACACCACTGATCTGAAACATAGCTGAAAAATCTTGATTTTTTGTCATTTCATAGGAGCTGCATTGTGATATTATACAGTCAAATTCTGAAAGTTTTTATGTACTTTTGAAAGTCTACACTTCCATCACACCATTGAGAGCACAGTCACTGACATGGAAGTGAAACAAAAAACTCCACTACATTAATAATAGGGGACAATAATTAGGAATGCTGCTTCATTTTAATTATAGTAAGCTGCTTGCATCTAGAAGGAAGTTAGAACAAAAATACAATCTTTGAGTTAGATTCACAGAAAGAATTGATCAGCAACTTACAATGGAAAGTGCTCATCTTCTACTCAGTGGAAACTCCTTACCAAATGCCAATTATAATTGATTGTCTAGGCAGTGTATGCCACTACTCTTAAAACAGAATGAGCTACTTTTTTTTGCCTACAGCTAAGAATCCAGCGTTCTGAAAATCCTTTATATACTTTCCCAAAAGAAAATTTGTAAGGTTTTACACTTGACAAGTATTTTATGTTCTTACTTTCTCAGTAATATATGTTTTCCTCAGTTTTATAATGAACAACTTTTCCAAAAATGAACAGTTCATTATGAAAAGTGTTATTGTTTTATTGTGATACAGAAAGAAGGTCATTATTATTAAAGTAGTTGTGGTTACCTGGAAGATAACTCAGTCTCAAAAACTAGCATTAAAAGGAAGATACATTTTCTTTGGTAATACATTTACAAACAGTTTTAAAGATAGCATTTCAATAAAATAAATTATTCTCGTTTTTATTAATGGGGAATAAGATGTCAACATAATTATTATGTAGATTATGGGGATTATATCCTCAAACCTTCCCATATAATTCTTTTCATATTCTTCCCTGTTTTGCCATATGAGCAAACTTCGGCTTTGTACTCTAGAGAGCAATTTAAGTAATTGGACTCGATCTTGGAGGTCTTTTCCAGTCTTAGCAGTTCTATGATTCTATGAAATGCTCTAAATGCCAGAAAATTACATTTTCACTATACAATATAAATTAGTAAAAAAATGTCCTATCTATTATATTTGTGTATATATATATATATATTTGTAGTTTTGAATCATTACATTCTGAGGTTCTCTTGTAGCCTGCCTGGTAACTTTACATAAGAGCTGATAGGAAAGCAGGTAGTATATCCCAAAACACTGCAATGTCAAAGAAAACATTAATTAAATTAATCTGCAAGTCAGATTTTTACATTAATTAAAGTCTGAGCATAATGTAATTATTGTTTATCTATTTTTTCAGAAATGACTTTTGATTTCTTTGTAAAAGTTTAAAAATACAGTAGTGCTTTTGAGCTGCTATAAATTGGCATAGCTTTATTGATTTAAGGTGACTTGCACCTGATTTACATTTCCTCAAAACCCAGCCCACTTCTGCACCTGCTGTCACTGATCAATATGCATTCACTCTCCACAGATGAGGAAAGCAAGAGACGACACAAATTCAGTTTTTGTTATATTCACTGTGTCACAGTGGGACAGAAAAAGAGATGGAGAGGATATAAATTTTTTTTAATATTTAATTTGAAGAAAGAAAAAATTAAAAACTGCCAATACTCTAAAGAGTTAATGAGCATATGCTGCTCATAGTCAGTTACCATAAAGATCACTTCATTTCTTTCCACTGAGTTTAACTGGACTATAAAGGAAAGTAATGGGAAAATTTTTAAATCCCTCACTAGTAGTCATATTTTTTTCTCAAGCATTGTAAATCTGTTTAGTTTTTCTCCTAATACATGCTATGCTTTACAAAATAATAATGCACTCAGTAATTGGTTTCCGTTTGTTAAAAATGGATGTGTATAAAATCCCACATGAATTATGTGTTAAAGGAGAATTGCTTTTCAATTCAATCATCTCAGACATTAGCTGCTGTAAAATACCAGCCTGAGGTAGAAACTGAATACAAGTAATGAAGTTTTAGGCCTACTGATTTCAGAGCCTCAACTTTACCCCAAAATTGAACATCCATTTTTTGAGATACTATGGAAGCTCCAGGCTCAGAATTTCATCATGTAAGAAATTTAAGAAATTAGCAACTTTGTGTAAGTATGATAGATAAACGAACCTTCGTGTATCTGAATTAGTCACTCTCTGCAAATATGGGTTGTATGCTAAGAAGAAAACCTAAATCACTCATCTGTAAAGTATGCCCACACACGAACACACAGATACATGCACAGAGTTTGTGAGCGTAGATGTACATGCACAAATATACTACATGAAGTGCCCTCAGCCCCATAATTTCCTAAATTTAGAACCACATTACCTGACTTGAATTGTTCATTCTATTTCTGCAGACTAATTTTGACAAAATACACAATTTCTGCAAATTCTTTTACTTACTTACTAACCTCTAGGCCCTTAAAATTAATTTGCATGTGCTTTAAACATTCATTGAGTCTATATTAGGTAATATTATATTTACCTTATGTTCTCTTTTCTTATGATATAATAATAACAAAATAACTCAGTGTGAAATATTACCTGATTTTACTCTGCCATGGTCACATATCTAATAGATTGAAATATAAAAAGTTAATTTGACATTTTCCTGTGATTATCAGTTTGTCATCCTTAAAATAATTCTTTTACGCCATTACAATGTTCTTTTATGTGCCGTTCCTTAGCAATGTCAAAGTACAGATTTCTGTTGCATTTTTAGCATTCTTTTGCTCACCTTTCATAGAAAGATAGAATAGTTTAGGTTGGAAGGAGCCTTTAAGGTTATCTAGTTCCAACTCTGCGCCATGGGGCAGGAACACCTCCCAGCTGCTCAGAGCTCCAGCCAGCCAGGCCTTGAACACTTTCAGGGTGGGACATCCACAGCTTCTCTGGACAACCTATTTCTGTATCTCACCACCTTCAAAATAAAGAATTCCTTCCTAATACCTAATCTAGATCTGCTCTTTTTCAGTTTTAAGACATTACCCCTTGTCCAGTCACTCATTTGTCCCCAAACACATGGCTCCAGGGAGAACCACGTAGATGTACACACAGTGTGCACAGTGGCAGTTGTCACAGATGTACAGAAACAAAACTGACATAGCTTGTATCTGTAGCCAACAGGGAGACCTGGATATACTCTCCTGATTGGAAAGCTGCTGCCTGTGCACTAGGCTGCCTTTTGTCAGGCCTTATTATATTTCAGCAGTGCACAATCATTTCATGTCATACAAATATGAATAATTGAAACAAATGTGATTATTCTTCTCTCTCTTTATTTCTTGCTCAGTGTATATAATGACTTATTAATGATTTTTTTGTTATAAAAATACAATTTAGGCTGAACTATTTCTTGTTGAGGCAACTGTTGTAAGCTGGTTCAGGGTGACTGATTCATGAAGTAGATGCATGATATTCAAGATTTTTAACATCTTGTTGAAAGATAGTGTGAAATAGGCTGAGCAATAACACTGAAGACAATAAGAAAACCAGTATAGCTAATTTTCAGCTACTTCTGCAATAGTAATGGATACAACCATAAATCTGATGAAGGCACAAAAAGTGCCACACCACACTTCTCTGTCAGCATTGGAACAGAGCTCACCAAGCAGTGTTAATAAAAGAGGCTAGACCTCTCATAAATGTACCTCTAAGCCTGCCACTTCAGACTGCCCATAATTTGCAGATTTTTGATATTTTCATTATTCTTTAAAAAAACAGAACCACAACAGCAATTTTTGGGAGAGATTATAATTAACAGCAGTAAACATTCAGTACATGGAAAAAAGCCCTGAAAAGTCAATAAATTGAAGAAAACATGGGTAACATTTAAAAAATTACTCTGCTTCATAGCAGTGTAATTCTATATCTAGGACACAGGAGTAGGTCTCCAGTTCTGCCTCTAACCTTCAGGTAAATCATACACCTCTATTTTGTCTGTCACTGAATACCAATCTTCCCTTTGAAAAATAAATTGGTTTTATGTAGCATGTTTGCACTGTGCTGACCACAGTCAAAGTATGAGTTCAGCCCAGGCCTCTGAGCACTGAATGAATAATAATAATAGGATCACATTTATAATTTGGAATACAGTTTCATCATTTGAGAATTTTAGAGGTCCTTTTTGAAGACATAGAATAAAACAAAATTATACAAAATAATACCTATAATGCTCTATTATAAATTGCAAACTTGATGCAGAAATTATTGTGCACAGTTCTGTGTCCTGTGATGTTAGTACAAGCAATCAGAAATTTTTCTTCAGGCATTAAAATCAATGAATCAATGAATAGTAATGTGACGGGCTTTATTTCTTATGCTTCAAATTAAATTCAAATTGCTTTAGATTTTTTTTTTTAATATCATAAATGCAATCTTAATATGATATTGCTTGCAATATGGCCAAGCTAATGCCTGAGGAGAAATCTCTTTCTTTAAAAGCTCATTTCCCTTAGAGAGCTCAATTTTTCATGTTTAACATTAAATTAACTTGAGCTTTTGTGCCATTTTTTCTGTTCTTAAACCAATCGACATTAATCTCCATAACCAGTCCCCTGAATAAATATAATATCTAAGTTTTAAAAGGACATCGTTTGGCATATTGAGAATACTTAACCAATTCCAGTTGGGAAGTGAAACGGTTAAGTCAATGACTTATTGCAATTTCACCCAGACTTCTTTGTCTGTACTATGAGACTTTGTAGAGCAATACACATCTTCAGCTTCAATCTGCTATCCCTTGGAATTTATTAAGAACATTCTGGTGAATAATTATTTCCCCCTTTCTTATTTTTTAAACTTCTTATCTAAAAGAATCAGAGTTTTCCCATAACTTCTATCCGGCGTATAACTCCAATACTTTGTGTTTTTCTAGGTACATCTGCATTTATATTGTCATTCATCATGGCAGAGATATGTGGAAATAGCTCCATATTTCATTTTGTTGTATCAGTGCAGTAGTAATGGGAACATCTTTGACTCAATTCCCTAGTTTAATGGAATTGTGGAAACCCTCTATCTCGAGGTTTCAAAACTCACTTCATGCTCACAATAACTCTCAGGCTTGATGATGCCAGCCAGTTTTTATTTTTCTATTCAGAATAAAATATAACTACAAATTCAAGGCTTTTAATGCTGTGCATATCACCTGTAGTCTGGTAATTTGGGCACTGGAGTTCTTTGTCATCTTTATGCATTTGAGTTGAAGCACCAAGGGAAATCTGTATTTTTAAGGCAAGTAATTTACTTAGAAGTATGTGAATTGCATATTGGGATTTAATAGTAATTTAGAAAGTATCAGAGTAATAGATTAAAATAGGAGTGCATATGAAAAAACAGACTAGAAGAGAAATTATCCAGAGTTAAAAATAGGAAGTTTTTTATGGTGTGAGGCAAGAAGACAAAAAAAAAAGCCTCTAAATTTGCTACAATTACCAAACTGGTAAATGCTCTTGCAAATGCCACGTGGAAACCCTGGGAGCATGCAGTAATTTTTAAATGCTGTTAAGCTGGTTTGGTCCTGTGTTTTGAAAGGACACCACCAACTTAAAATGGATGACTTATCTGATTTTTTTCATGCAGCATCAATTTTTCTTGGAATAAAGATGGTGTTGCTTATCTATTCATCTCCAATCTGTACTGAGTCCCTTTATTGAAAAGATTTTATCCTTCTGTGGGGAGGATAGCAGACACCTCTAGGGTAATATTCTAGGAATTTATCTCTGATTAACAGTGTAACCAGCAGGGAAGCTGGTAAAACAGAAAAGAAGTGTAAAATTTCTTAAGCAGAAAGAAGGCACTTGCTGTAAAGGTCTTGCTTCTGGGTCATCTGAAATACTTGACAAATTACAAGTGCTGTTGGTATCACCTGGTACTTGATCATCCCATGTATATTTCATCAGGCTTTAAATGGACATCTCTTAGTGTAGAGAGGTTCCTAAATTAGCTGGAACCTAATCAGAAATCCATCTGGTACAAACTCACAATAAGTTGCTAGGTGTGATTCATAAAGATCACATTATGTGTTTCTGCAGGGCATTATTAGTACTTTTCCTGCATGTTTTCCAAAATGAAACACGACTCATCTTTATGCCAAAGCACTGGGCCAGCCCCATTATGCTAATAGTGGTGCTGCTTAGATGACCCAGGAAAATGCATCCTTTTAGCAGCTCAGTATGTTCTATCAATCACCTGGCTGCACACTGAGGAAGAGAAATAGGGAAAAAAACCCTCACAAACTCCAGACCCTTCTACTGGAGACATAAAAATGTCTGACTGCATCAGCTGGAACCAGATGTATCACCATTATCTGATCATCAAAAGCCTTGTCAAGAAACTAATTTATTAATGCTTTACTAGGAAAAAGAATCTTCAAATATTAATACCTGGCATAACTATAGGTGTGTTCAGCATTCAGATCAGAATGCTTTTGTGACTATTTTTTCATGTAAATCCCTAGTTTCCTACAAGCCAATGAGAATATTCCCTTGAAGCAAAGAGTTTTAATGGACATGTTGAACAATCTTTACAAAAATAAAGAGAACATAAAGGCTGAGAGCGAGCCATGGGATCAGTCTAGCATGGAGAGTGACTCAGCTGCCCAAATCTTGTTTCTTCTGCTCTCATTCATATGATTTTCTAGGGAAAGAGCACCAAGGGGTATGAATGCTTCCATTAAAGTCCTGCAATACTGGGCATATTTCCTTCACTGCTTTGCTGACTTTAGGCAGCCCTTCTAATTGCAAACCCTGTAAGAATCATAATGGAAAAATGATCTCTTCTTTCCTCTTCTTGGAAAAATGATCTTATAGAAGTCTCTGGTTTTCATATTTAATGATATATTTGGAGAAGCGTGCCTTCTGGTTTGTAAGTCATAGTTTGAAGCTTTTTGTGGCAACATCTTTCAAAAGGAAAAGCTGAGATTTCGATTAATTTTCATTTTGAAGGAGCTGGAGAAGTGACCAAGCTGTAAGAAGTTTGTAAATAGAAGGCAGAAGCTGCTGAGAATTTTCACATGCTTTACCTCATGATTTCATGTGGTTAATTTTGTATTTCAAATACACTAGTTGACCCAACAAGGTTCATATTCTTGCTTATTTTTCTATTATCTTAACCAAAGAATGTTAGAGGGGAATTCACATTTATGTCTTTTATATTGGGTCTGCAGAGTATCTTGAACACTTAGATAATTCCTTTTGATGTGTAAATATATTCTTCAGCCTATTCAGCTGCATTACTGATTCTTTAAAGCTTCTCTGTTATTTGTTCATAATTATATAAATGTGCTAGTGTTTTTTTTTCTTTTTATTGTCATTAATTGTCACACAGTTTCTCAAAATTAAAATTGTAACCCACTAGAGAAGTGTTCAATTGTGCAGTCACTGTTGTCTTAGCAAGAAGAGAAAAATAAGGTTTATTCTTGGTTAAATTTTTAAAGGCTTTTGATGTGAAAGACTTATTAGAGCACAGATTGTTAAGAAAACTTAACAGTTCTTTTCGAAGTTACTACCCTGAGTGGTCCTGTATGACTTTCTGAGGTAGGGGAGGGGCAGAGTGCTAAAAGCCTCACCTGTGCACTCACTCCCCCTCTAAGGATGGCAACGACTGCCTTTGAACCAAGTGGAGGAAATTAAGCATTGGATAAGCATGCAGGGATGAACAGCTTACTGGATGTGTTCCTCAGAGACAGCCTAGGGATGGAGGTGATTTTTAAGGGCTGGTTCTGTAGCACTGGACCAGATCTCTGCCAGGAGAGGCTGTATGACTGAGGGTCCGCCTCTTCTTCCATGACCTCTTAATTTTCTGAGGATGTGGATAAGGTGATATAAAACTAAGAGCTATACATCCTTTAGGGATTCAGTCACCTTATGTTAGATTTCAACAGCTTCAGTGTGCAAAGGCTTTTGGCAATAACATGTACTTCCTGGGTTCCCAGGGATGTACATTTATTTATACCATGTAACATACCTTTTTTTTTTTTTAAAAGGTGTCCTGACTTCATACAATGTTCATCTACCTACTGCATAGGTTACTGGATCCTCTCAGCTCCTCACACACTCATGGGTTTGAAGAATCAGGTTCCACTCAAGCTGTGCAGATGAATAAGCGTCGTGAAAACAGAGACTGCTTCTTCCCAAGACAGGAGAGAATGAGGAGAGGACAGTGTCACAGCTTAGGAACAAACCAACCACTTCCAACAGAATTCAGAGCTGCATAGAGACAGCCTGGGGACCTTTTTGCATTTGCATATCTGTGCAAAGCTATCACAACATTTCTTGTGCAGAAAGTGTAACAGCTAGATTGTCATGAGTTAGTATTCCCTCTCCATAAGAAATAATAATTAATACTTTTTAAATGTTTGATTGGAGGCTATTTTAACTCAGTTGTGTAGTGCCCACATCTCTGCTCCCTGAAGAAAGTTTCATAGAGGAGCAGAGAGAGGAAGGAAAAGAAGACAATTTCTATTCCTGTCCCTTGTTTTTCCATGTGAAATGCATTGGGAAATTGTTTACCTGAGGTGATTAGCTTATTGTACACTGGTGGGCATTGTTTGGCCCTGATGGCCAATGCAGTGCACCTGTGCCTGAACTCCCTCGGGAGAGGGAGTCACGAGTTAAGTTACAGTTACAGTAGTTAGATACGATAGCTAGAAGTTAGGATGTAATTTTAGGAGCTCCTCTTTAAATATATATTAATGTATTGAAATATAGTTATAATAATAAACTATTCAGCCTTCTGAATCGGACTCAGCATCATCTCTTCCCCGTATGGGCAACCACAACACAGTTGCTTTTCTTCCTTATGAAATTATGATTGTTGATGTCCCTCACGTTCCCTCCTCTGCCTTCAGGATGTCTTATTTCACATGAGCCTGTCATCAGGGAAGCAGGTCTACCATGCATGCACATTTTTTAATAGCAACACTTCTGGCAAAAGCTAAATGTCGAGATGTGCTGCAGTTGTATAGCCAGTTGTGTGACATTCTCACATCTAGCAAATACAATGATAACTAATTCAGCTTTAAAGTATTTGAATCAGACCTTCAACTCATGGAAATCAATTCCTTTCTACCACAACTGAAGGAACTATGACTATTTATCCTCTTTGCAGCCCCTAGATCTCTGTAATAGATTTGACATTTATGTTTTAAGCATCATAAATCCACAAAAGTGTCCTTAACTCTGCTAGAATGTTTCAGTATCATGTAGGGGTCACAATGCTCGTGCCCTAAATCAGGAAAACAATTAACCACTAGACTTTTTGAGGTCATCCATGAGCAGGAAAATAATTAGGTCTAGATCCTCACAGATAAAAAATTAGCTGCCAAAATGCACAGATGGAATTTTCAAATAATGCTTAATAAGGTGAGATGCCTAACTCATATTGATTCCTTTGAAAATCTGACCTTTAGAGCTTAATTTTAAGCTTTCCCATTATGGTTTAAGAGGGTGTGAAAACTTAAGCATGCGCTTGAATGAGCTTCTTTTAGGAAGACTCTTCCACAGACAAAACTGAAATACAGAGGAAGACATGGCAAAGGCAGCCTGAATCAAGAGGGATTCTGTTTGTGTGTTTTGTGTGGCAGCAGTCTGAACAATGCCCTTTTCCAATTAAGATTAGTTCAGGGGGAGCAGGTTTCAAATGAGTTATTTCAGACACATACATATGTAATTCCAAGAGAAAAATATCTACCCCTGGCTGTGGCTTGTGAAGCAAGATGGATTGCTAGTCCCTCAATAAAACTCAGTCCCTTCTTCTTTGTTATGCTTATCTTCTGCTCTTATACCCTGTGACATCCTGCAGTGAAGGCTAAGTATTCATGGTGATGTAAATGGAAAAGGAAGGTAGAAAGACAGAGTATAAATTCTCAGAAATTCAGGATAAATTAACTTAGGTGTGTGGGGCGAAGGAAATTCACAGTTTAACGGACTGTTATCTTGGATTTTGTGGCCTAGAATCAACTGACATTGCTGCATTGTTCTTTAAATTGACAGCATGGGGCAAAAGATGGCTTTTTGCTGGTATAAAAGTTTTTGACTTTAAATGTCCACCATGCTTCTCTGAAATCACTGACGATCAGGAGATCTATTATTTTCTGTCCTGTGTATCTTTTGGTTCTCATTTTAGAGAGACCGCTCAGAAATAATAGTACAGGGCTGTGAAGCACCAAAGAAAAAATTTTTGGATGGTAGGAATATGAATGAGACACTCTGTTTAGCATGTACTACCTCTTATGCAAACAAATAGATCTCCTGAAAATTTCTGGCTGCCATTTCTGAGAAATTATTCAAAATGGAGGAATGCAACCATAGTTGTCAGTAAAGGAAAAGAAAAAGAAATTAATTTGGCTAGTGGGATTTTGTTTGGGGTTATTTTGTTTGTTTTGATTTGAGGCTTTTTTGGGTTTTTTTAGCATCTGAGGTTCCAGTTCTATCTTCAGTTCAAAGATTCATTGCATTCAGGTAAAGACCCCATAATAACAAATTACATTTTTATAATAAACTAAAGGCAGCTGAAGAATAAAACATATAAAAAGTACTTTGCAATTTATTAGAAAAAACTCAGTTTTATGGAATAAATAAATTTTCTCTAATTTGTGTCTCTAGACGGATATAAAGACTATATTTGTACTTAGTGTCTATTATACTTAACAAAGAAAAATCTCTTTATCCCCAGATGTTGGCAGTTTACCTGGAATATCTGTAAATCCACACGCTATTAAGTTTCCAAAAAGATGCATGAGAGAGTTAGCTTCTAAATCGTGCCAAAATGGGGCTGATATTTGTTCAAGTTGATCCTTTAAACTACAAACAAGATGGGAACCATACAGTGCACAGTGTGGTTTTGTATTTGATTTGTTTTCTACATTTGTGGAAAGCATGGAACTTTGTATTTTTTGCAAGCCTGTAAAGTAAGTGATTAAGACAATACAGATTTTGCAAATGCCTTACTGAAGGTGCTAAAGCATCTTGGAAGTACATTTGCATCTTATTATTCACATTTCTGCTTTGTCTGCAAAAAAGTGCAGAAGAATTTACTTTCAAAAGAAATATGAAAACAACAGAAATGCCATTATACCTATTTCTGCTTTGTAAAACTTGGATAGAATTATTTTGACCTTAAGACATGGCTAAGAAGTTTGGAATTCTATGAATTTTCTGTCCAATAACGTATACCTTTATGGGTTTTTATGGATTGAAAGATTTGTATTTTATTAGCCTAACTTGTTCCTCTAAAAAGAAACCATGTTCATTGGTTTGACTATCTCTTGCATGTATTTGAAATGTTCCCCCAGTATTGCAGATTACCTGTGAAAGACCCTTTCAGACGTTACACATTCTTATTACTTGTATTGTCACTGTGAATTGTGAGGAGAAACTGTATCAAAAATTCTTTTTGAAAGAATGTGGACTGAAAGAGAAAGGAGTTAGAAAATAAGGCAGGCTCTGGTACCTTTACTGCTTATAGTGAAACACATAAACATGGTAGTTTTGATGGAATTCTAATGCAGATTTATTACTGGAATCTGCACCTTGCTGTAAAATGCAGTCAAAAGAACAAATAAAGAGCAATGCATAGAAAGTAAAGATGTCAGATAGTAAAATGTCTCTTTTTAAATGCCTTGTCTTTTTCACAAGCCTTTTTATGAACTTTTTATGAAGTTTCTAGAGCAGACCAAAATAATTAGGGAAAAATGACCTTGGGGTTTATGCTGTGTTCAGAACAGTGACTTGTCCAATCACTGTAGGAAAGGGTGGCAGATTGTGATTGATGTTTTCAGAAGAACTACAAAGTGAAGTGTATGAATGGTACCTTAGGTTTCTAACCATGTATGACAAATGCAGGCACTGTGAGAATCTCTTTATCCCCAGATGCTGTGAAAGCACATAACAAATTTCATATGGATGAGCCTATGAGTAGACTACCTAAAGAGCTAATCTAAAATCTCATTTTCAGAATTGATTCTGGTGTTTCAGAAGAGAACATATCCCTGAATATAGATCTTATATCAGGAGGATTAGGACGTCAGTGATTAATATGAATTTCATTTTTAGACACGTCGTGGGATTTCTATGGCATATATAAAACACTGAACTTGTTGAACAGCACGTCCCATTTCAATTACAGTTTTAATGAAGAAATTACTTTTACAAGGAAAAACTCTCATGGGCTTAATATTACAAAAAGCTGATTCTTCCCCTATTCCCCTCCATCCCCTTTAAATCAGGTACATTTGGTTGTTCTTGATGAAACAATAACATATTCATTATCCTGCCAGGCTGTGCTATTTTATAATGAAGCAAACCAGCTCTTGTCCCTTTTATGTTTATTTACCCCTCTGCAGCTTCACCAGCACCTTGGGAAAGAGAACAGTTTGAGTGAAGTCTAGTGACAGGCTTTAAAAAAAAAGTTGGTAGACAGTTACATAATTCCCATCCCAGGTAAAAGTGCTTTGAATATCCTGTCAGCATTTTACCTGACATTTAATTTTTGAAGGGATTTGTGTATATGACAGTCACAGAATACACAGAACTAGTAAGGTTGGAAGGGACCACTGGAGGTCATCTGGTCCAGCCTCCCTGCGCTGCAAAATCCCATAGAGAGTGCTCAGGATTTTGTCCAGGAAGCTTTTGAATATCTTCAGTGAGGGAGACTTCACAACCTCTCTGGACAATCTGTTCCAGTGCACTGTCACCTGCACAGCAAAGTCCTTCCTCGTATTCTGGTGAAACTTCCTGAGCATCATTTTCTGCCTGTTGCCTCTGTCCTATTGCTTGGCACCACTGAGAAGGGTCTACCTCCATCCTCTTCTCTCAGTATTTTCCAGGCTAAACAGGACAAGTTCCCTCAGATTTTCCTCATAGATGAAGTGTTTCAGTCTCCAATCATCTTCATATACATGTGTTAGCGAATCAAGAATCTCCATGTCTCTTGTACTGAGAAACACAGAACTGGACACAATGCTCCAGGAACAGAATGAAAGGTTCACCTTCTCAACCTTCTGGAAATGCTGTTCCTAATACATTTCAGGATACCACTGGCCTTCTTGGTCAGGTTGGGGTGAGTGAAAGGTTTCTACCTTCATTGCTCTTGAATGGCAAGAAGAAAAACACATAGCACCAGTCCAGAAAAACACATAGCACCAGGTGGTGATTGCCAGAATCACCACCAACCCCCCTGATTTTCTTCCAGAGTTATGCTATGGTGCTTCAGCCTAACAATTTTTAAGAATTTTTCTATTGTTGGCTGAGACTTTCCAGAGCAGTACTAATTTTTTAATGCTCTTTATGCAGGCTGCAGGTGGTCCCTAAAGGAAGGGGGTGGAACTCCTACTCAAGTTTATGCACACTGCCAAATAACTTCAGAACAAAAAAAGATTTCATCACAATTACAGAAACCCAAATTGCAGTCACTTGTACTTTTTTTTAAGATTTATAAGATATCAGACCTACCTTTGTTTTATACCTATGATACTTAAAGTCTGATTTCTAAATTAGTCTGGAAATTGTTTGGCTGAGAAAGGCATTACTGGAAATAAAGCATCTTCCCTCATCTCTTACCTTTATGTATGTAGTGTGAAAACTGACATGAAATACAAAACATAAATTCTCATTCTGTTGTTTTCCATTCATAGTAATTCCATACATAAATACCCTTCATTATTACTTGACCCATTCCTTTTCCTAGCCCATCTGCATTTGAACCCCCCATTTTTTCTATTAGGATGTAAAGTAAGATGGAGGATGTTTTCAGCTATGGGAAATGTTATAACAAAGTCATCAGTTTTCTTTCTGATGAATTGTCCACTAAATTCTTTGAATATAGCAACATAAAGGTTTGAGATCAATTGATTGAATATTTTAAGCTTTGTGTCACTGTCTGAAATTTTGAACTCTCATCTTCCTTCAAAATCAGAATGAGTATGTTCGAATGAAAAATCTCTCTTTGTGAAATATTAATGGTAAGAACATAGTACACATTTATGAAAGTGAAAAAGGCCAAGTTCCTGTGGTTAAAAAAGTATTGAAACTTGCAGTCATCATTTCATAAATGGTGCCAGTGTTTGAATGTCATTCACCAGGGAGTTATGATTCACACCTCTTTTCAATACATTTTGCTCTGTTGGCAACATAAGAAACCTGTGGAACTGCAGGAGTTCTTTTTCACATAATGCACTCAAATGACCTTTGAAAACAAGTGCACAAGGTGCACAAAATGGTCTTTTATTTTGCAGTTGTGGCTCAGATGGAAATGTAGAATGGATACCATACAAATTCTTTGAAAATAAACTAAACAAGTCCCTGGTCTTCTTTTTAAATATCAATATAAATTTTATTTTAATGTGATAATTAAATAATTAAAATAAAATTAAAATTATAATAATATTTTATGTCATAATTAAATAAGATACAAGAGATTAGAATTGGTTCAAACTAACCACCTCTGTTCTTGACTATGTGTTTCTCTTGACAGAGATTTTCTGTTTTCCTTAGACGAGAGAAGCTATTGAAATGCATAATTTTTATTTGGATAGAGGACATTGTTTCTTCCAAAGCAGTTATGAAACTATGTTTCCACTTAATCCTGTGGGCTTGTGTTTTTTCTTCTGGGTTACATCACCCAGCATCTGCTCTAATCTCTCCCTATGGGTGCCCCCAGTGTGTTGTGGGGGCCACAAATATCCATTGCAGGACTGCAGTGGGTTCTGTGGGCTGAAGACACTTGACTCATAAACCCCTACTGGTGCTTTCTTGTTCAGGTTCTGTTACTCATTTTTATTGGTCTCAGAATGGATTAAGAATGGATTATGCGCTCACAATAAATTAGGGAGTTAAAACAGCAAATGGCTCTTTAGCGTAACTTTAGCTTGACCAGCTCATTCATGAGATGAATCTGCTTTTATAAATATCATTTAATGTGATCACTGTGTTTCAGATGTGTATTCAAAGAGTCCCAAAAGTTTTCTATTTTTTTCTTTCTCATTTTTAAATATTATCTAAAGCCTTTGAGCTTCTGGGTTTGACATAACTGTGTGCATTTCAGGTGTTTTTTCAACAGTCTCTGTGGTTCTGAAAATATTTTCCATGCTGCTTTAATGGGTGACATTTCTTTGCAAGGTTTCCTCAAAAATAACCTGTAGAAAATAATTGCTCCATCTTCAGTCTCATACAACTTCTGACAATGTGTAAATGTTCAGAAAGCAATTAGTAGTCAAGTTTGGCAGGAAGGAAGGGAATAGAGCTTACTGTTGACTACATAAGCAGATAAAGTCAACTGTTTGAGTTTGCTGAAGCTTATGGAAGCATCTCGGCTCACAAATAGACATGCTTAGATTTGTATTAGATGTTAACACAGACATTCATTGTTATTCCTTCTTGTAGGAACATTAAATCAGCCTTGAAAATTGTCAGAAAAATTTATTGACCCTAGCCTGAAGATTCAGATTGGATGCTTTTGACTCTGGAAATATATTTTATATCAACATTTAATATGATATTATCATTTTGATATCTTTCTATTCATTGAGTTTCTGGAAAAACCTTTTTTTTTTATAAGCCCTTCATCCAAGCACTGACAAAAAAAAAAGTAAAATAGATAGAATCTTAATAATATTCTTACTAAAATAAAATAGTTTTAATATTATGGTTTTAAATCAGGTCTTCAGACATTTGTGATGTGCTTCTTCAAATTTTGCCACTTATGCTGTCAACATCACACAATCTACCTATTTTATCTTCTGCAGGTAAAGTATTTTTTCCTTACAACTTTAGCAATTATACATGTATACAAATATACCTACACACTTTTTAAAGCAATCATATGCTGTTTTGACTTTGAAAAAGAGGGTTACTGAAAAAATTTAATGGCCATCCTGTGTCAACATTGATAAAAACATAAAATGCAATACAAAAATATCAATTTTAGTCTGGATTATCTGGATTTGATGACTAATGTGTTGAATGGAAGCTGCTGTCATATAAAAAATAATAATGGAGATAGAATAAAAACAGACAGAAAGAGTTTCTGTAAAGAACAGATAGAGGAATGTTGTTGAAGATTTCAGAAAGGACAAATGTTTGATGGCAAGATACCCTGGAATCTTGCTGTGTTTCTTGGGAATAAAGAAAGAAGTTCTTTCAGCTCTGTAATGACATTTGAATCACATGTTTGCTGGATGTGTCTGTGAAGCAAATCATTTTATACCCTCTGCATTTGGTCAGCCATCAGGGTAGGTCAGCCTACCCTCTACGGATATTATAATTTTTTTTGCTTATTCCCTGTGCAGGCAGCCTGTGGTCTGCTTGATCATCTTCCTCAGATGACATAGGACACAATTCCAATTAATTTTATATCTGTGAATTTGAGTTCTAACAATTCTCAGAACTGCTTGGATTTTCTGGTCGTCTTTTATTGGTTTTGGTTTTTTGGTTTTTTCCCCTGGCATAAATAAATTAAGCTTGCTTCCTTTTTTCCTAAAAGAAAGGGATAGTGAGGGTTTGTTGGCCAAACATGTCTTCTTCCTACTCTCAGGCATTATTTGTGTTCATTTTTCTGTGCTCTTTCTTTCCTACTCTATAATCCTAAGGATAGGAATAATTTAGGATAACTGGGATTTTTTTTTCCAGCTCTATGCTCTGCTCTTTTAGGAATCTTTCTTTTCCCTGTAAGAGATCTCCTAAAATTTTCTTGACTATATCATTGCAGTGTCATTCCTGGTGAGTCTGAAGATCTGACACATTTTGATTAATTTTTGCTTTCTTCGTCCTTCTAATACACTTGAAAGACATTCTTCTCCTCCTCTCCCCTTCCCGATTTATTAACTACTGGCACTTTTGCCTGATGTGTTTGGCTTTGGGGCAGAAGCCATCCTTCTATCCAGAGTATCTTAAATAGTGTGTCTGGCTGCTTCGCCAATGCTAATTGTGGTTTTGACTACCAAACTTCCCACTGCACCTGTTTCTGACTTAATTAATAAATGCTCCATTTCTTTCCAGAGTAGTAGCCCATTCATCTTCAGCTGCAGTACTTTCCACTTGTTCCATGAAAAAGTTCTCTGTGCTAATCATGATAGCAATCATCTCTTCACACTGGGCACAGTTTTCTGGAACGTGACAACTCCTGCTCCTGTTTTACTTTTGATGGATCTTCTTGCAGCCCTTCCTTCTTCTGTTAATTTTTCCCAGATTTCAGACACCCACTTGCCTTTTGAGAATGGCCACAGCAGATGAACTTCTGTGGTGTCACATTGGTTCACACTCAGAGCCCCACTCTCCTGGCTGTTTTAGTCCCTTTCTGTTATTGGTTGCATCAATAGTATAAGACCATTGCTTCTCTTCCTTAATCCTTCATGCAGAAGACTGGTGGTCTTTTTTTTCTCAAGAAACTGAAGATCATCTATTAATCTTTAATTCTGTGTCTTTCCAACAACCTGTGAGATGTAGCCAGGGATCTCAAAGATTATAGGGTGTCTTTGTGTTGTATCCCTAATCTTTCAAGATTTTAAAACTAATTTTATAACTTCAAAGACTAAAGAAATTTTCTGTTCAACAATAAACTTTCTACTCACTGTAACAGCAATTTTTTATGCTTATGGTCACTATTGCATTTACTTTCTAAATATATTTATATATCATCAATACACAGTATTAATTTCTTTCATACCTATTTGCAATCTTTTTATATTTATCCTTTCTGCCAGAGTTGAATGAAAATTATTAAACCCACCATACTCTTCAGAATAAAATATCCTGGGTAAATAAAGCATGGACAGCTGCCATCTTTTTTTTTTCCCTTTTTTTGGTATGCCTTTCTTGCTGGTAGAAAATAAATTGGTTTTTTGTTAAGTATTAGAGGAGATCCAATCAGATTTCAATCCCTCCAAACGTCTCCTCTACAGCAAATGCATCTGACAAATGTCTTCTTCCTGTGTCAATTATCAATCTGTTCATCATTAGCTCTCATCTGAGCTACTTCACAGTAGGCCATAAGTAACAAAATTTGTTCTAGAGTTCGACTAGTTGAAGTACTTTCATATGGCCTGACTTTATCATGTCACACAGTGTCATGGGTTGAGCGCTGGCGCAATGCCAGTGCACCCATGAGTATATATCCTTCCCAACAATTGCTGTGAGATGCGACCAGGAACAGAGCAGAGCAGGCCCAAA
>VXBC01008097.1:162685-274279 GCA_013399945.1 Ploceus nigricollis | reverse complement strand
TTGTGCTTTTAACCCCCTTGTGTTCTCAGAGGCGTATCCATGTCCTCGGTGGTCACTAAAGGTGTCAGTATCCAAGCTTGAACACTGATTGGTGTGACCAAAACTTCCTGAAAAAACTCACTTCCCCCTCAAACTACGACACACAGGAAAAAACTTATCAGTGTCCTCTCCCAGGCAAAGAATCATAGAATGGTTTGGGTTGAACAGAATCTCTACAGACCGTCCAGTTCCAACCCCACTGGCATGGGCAGGGACACCTTCCCCTAGAACAGATTTCTCGATGCTCCATCCAGCCTTGCCTTGAAAAATTCCAGGGACAGTGCATAATACTGGCAGTACCAAGGAATTCTACCTGAGAAATCATAATGTTACTTCCTTTAACAGGACTCTATCTTCAGTCTTTTACCTTCCTTGGCCTTTACAGGTGATCTAATACTGGTTTGATCTATTTAATGAGAGACCCTTGCTGATACCTTTTTTCTTTTCGGATCACTCCCATGCTCCAAATCTAGAAGATGAACCTCTGGCATGGTTCTTTCCCCCTCTTTCTCTTTTTCTTTCCAGGTAGGGCATGTTAATTAACTCAAGCCTTGTCAGCCACATATAGTATAATCCTTACAGTCTGCTTAAGTACTTCCTTTCCTGTCAATAAAGAGGAATGTATCTCATCCAATATTTTTTACCTATAAACTGACTTTAATCCTGCAAGGTGCAGCATGCCAGTAAATTGTGTCATCCTTAACAAGCCCATCTAATTCCAGAGGGGTTTACATTTCACAAATGTAAGCAGCAGATTTCATGAGGCTTGGTGAAGACTTGTGCTTACCTAAGATGACATTGTCCCTCACATCATGCTGGGCTAAAAAGTGGGATTTGGTTTATAGCACAAAACTGAGAAATCTGAAAGTCCAATTTTTTTTTACTAGATTTTTTTGGGGGTAGAATCATTTAATCAGACAGAATCTATGAAGAAAGAACAGGAAGATAGCTTTGATTTTACTCCTTGCACTCTCAATTTCTGATCTGACAGATGTCAAACTCTTTCATAAGACAGGAACACTTTTAAAATTTGATATTTAAGCAGAAGTTCTCAGGGATGAAATAATATCTTTGCTAGCACACACTTGTTCTGTCATTCAATCCTTTTTTAAAGTATCCAAAGTTCAGACAAATCCATCAACCTTAAACAAGAGTGATGAGACAAAAGATCTGGCCTGGTAATGAAGCTTTAAATCCTGCTAACAAAAGTGTAAGGACAGAAAAGGTACAGAGAATTAGCACAGATGCACTGTGCCTGTGCTAAATTTTGCTTATAAGTGTTGTATTAAACATTTAAAAATACACTTTCAAAAATACATGGGGCTTTCACAGCAAAATTTTCTGTGACACTAATGGTTATCACGTGGTTCATTTCCCACACACAGATTTGAACATGCATTCTGTCCTTTCCTATAAATTTTCTTCTGCCAGAGCCATCATTGCAAAATCTCAGCACCTTCCAGTAGTGCTGCAAACTCTGTGAGTTATATTTTTCATGAGTGACTTTTTCTTTTACATATGCCATTAATTTTAAATTTTTTTATTTATAAATTAAGGGTTTTAATGCAGTTGTACTTGCCTGAAAGTAGCTCATTTCCTTCCTTCCTTCCTTCCTCTTAAAACCAATTTAACTTTAAAAGAACCAAGACTTTTACACACAGTTGTTCACAGAAGCTTGGAGTAAAGGAATGAAATTCACAAGTGTGCAAATTTTCTAAACCCTGTATATGGTACTTCTAGTCAACAACTCTTTTTGCTCCTCCTGAGATCAATAAACCCAAGGATCTCTGTTGTATGACTAGGTTCAATATTGCCATACATGAGTTCTTTAAAATTTATTTAAACCCCTCCAATTATCAGGTGTTATGATTTTATATGATAGCTGTATCATAGGTCATCTCAGTTTTTTATTTCCATTACTTACTTAATGTTTCCTTAGTCAGAAATATACCTTTTCACTGTAGTTGATAAAAAACTTGTGTCATGTAACATTTATGAGTGTGCAATGTGTTAGAAGAAAATTTTATCTTAAAATGAATGAGATTTTTAAAATCAACCTTTTCCCTATCTAGCAAACTCAAATACTAAGAAGAAAATAAAACCATCTTTTAAAAAGATATCACAAAATATATTTTTTTAGAAAATATATTAGTGGGGAGTGGTTAGCAACAGCACACCAGCATACAGCAACACCCCAGTGTTAAAATACTGAATTTACACACTGGAATATTATTGACTGAGTTTTAGCAGAACCTGACTATTTTAAAAATTCCAGCCATCATTGGTCTGATATGCATGAACAATTCCTATAGTACAGACTGTCAATGTAGCATTGAGAGTGAGGTCTAGAACTATTAATAAGATTTTAATCTTTCATTACCTGAGGTGTTCAATGACATTTTGCTTTGCTGTGAAGACGCTGGGCAATTTATTGAATTTCATCCTCCTGGAAGTAAAAATAAAAGGGTATTCAACACAACAGGATCATATCTGTATTTAGTCTAAGAAAGTCTTAATATTTATCTCATTGCAGGGGAAGAACAGGAAGAATCTAGTAGTCAACGTAAATAATAGAGTAAGAAAGAAGAAAAGATATGCATACCTTAGATGACACATTTTGTGAATTTGAAGAGATTTTTTTTCCTGGCACCAGGCTAATAGCCTCTTTCCCATCCCCAACACCACAGCATCAACAACAATAAAATCCTGAGCTCTCAGCACCTCCAAAAATAGGGTTGTGAGAAAGTATACCCCTGGAAATCCAGCCTGGCATTTTAAGATGTGAAAATGAAGCATTTCTGGAACAGCAGAGGGAAAGAGATTTTTTCAACAAAGTGACCACCTTTTGGTCACTCATAAGTCTTCCATCAAGGATTAGGTGACCAAAGCTGAAAAATAGGGTAAATTATTTCCAACAGAAGTGCCAGGTCATGTGCATCAAACAGACCGAAAAGGTATTTTCTTTCTCCTTATTCAGGGGATGTAAATTGTTCTTTAGAAGCAATGATTTCTCTGCATAGTGCAATGGAAAAGAATCCAGAACTTCTAAACCCAGGGAGCCTTTGAAAGCTATTTTTAAAATTGGTTTTTCCTGCAGGGTTCTACTGAGCTTAATGAACCTAGTGGGCTTGGCAAGCAGTCCTGCTGGCTCGTGCAGCCTGTGGGAAGTGGGGTTGCTCTGGAGCTCATCCATCTCCACATCACATCTCAAAGCAGCAGCTCTACCAGATGTGCTAGTGGAACAGTTCTGCCAGCCCAGTTGACAAGCACTTATGTATTTAAATTCTTTGCCTGCTAAATTTAAATTACCCCTGTACACTTAAAGCTACACACACGCACACACACGAACACACACACACATATGCTAACAGGCACGTCACCTACAAGCCTAGCAAGCATAATAGTGTCCAGATGAAGGCAGCTCAAGCCATTCCTTGCAAATTCCAGTTCAAATTAAGCATTTTATTAAATCTGTATTGAAAATATCTCCTTCACAGAAAGAGTTTGTGCAACTATTTCTAACAGCATTGCTACTCCTGCTGTTTGAATTCACAGGCTGATATGTAACAAGTTCATGGCTAATAAGCAAGCTTATCTTGCTGCATTAAAGTGGGATATAGAAATACAAAAATACTCCTTCTAAAAAAAAAATAAATTAAAAGCCAAGGAGTTTATTAGGTCCTGTAAAAGTCATTAAAATTTTCTAACAACTTTACGCTGTAAGATTTTAAAGTCTCACCAAAACTAAGCAAATCAGTAGAAATTAATATTAAATTGAGGTATTAAGATGAACTATTTTTACTTTTAGAAGATAAGAGAGCATTGATTACAAAGTTCCCATCCAGGAAGGCAAAAAGGTGCCATCATCTGCCCCAGAGCTGAAAGTAGGAAGTATATTGTAATTTACTTGTGGAAATTATTGTGCTATTGATGCAAACCCTGTAAGCTCATCAAATCTGCTTGTCCTCTCAAGTTCCCTTGATGTCAACTTGCCCTTTAATTAAATTTCTCTAGGACTTGAAGGAGAAACTGTGTATGAGCTTGACATGTCTCCAGTGGAATCAATATCAATATTTTTACTGATTTAATTGGAGAACAATTAGGCCTTATGACACACAAAAAAACCTAATCAGGAAATTTATAGAAAAAGCTGTACACTCTGAAGAGTCTTATAGGTGCAGGGACAGTCCAGTAATATTCCAAAAGGATATTACTTACACTCCAGCTGGAAATTGTGGAGGTCTTCTTTCCTTCTGCTCTTTTCCCTTGACTGTGGGAATGTTTTAAATAAGGCTCAGTCTTGATATCATAGGCTGCAAAGTTGGAAAAACACAGCTATGCAGGGGGCAATACTGCATGGTATTGCAGTATTGTGCAGTATTGTGCACCTAAACTTGTGGCACCTATTGATTAACATAACCACCCTTGAGTTTTTCTTAATGCCACTTTATTGCCTGTTCCTCCATTAATGCTTGACAAACACAGAGAAGAAACCTAATTTATGTGTTTCCAATGGATAGGCTTCAGAAGCATACAAATGTACACAAAGTATCTCAGTAGGGCATTTTCACAGTGCCGCTTCTGTAGGAGCACCTAATATGCCACTGCAGATTACAGACTAAAACTACTGGAGAGGAGTGCAGCCCAAGCCAATGCTGGAGAACAGGACTGATTTCATAAACCTTTTCTCTAACTCCTGTTTTGGATTCTGGCCTTTGCATTTTTTAGTTTAACACGGTTTCACTGGAGTATGAACCAAAGAGATTGCAGAGCTAGAAGACCTTTGAATAATGGGAAGAGGTGAACTGAAAAATTGGATTCCTTCAAGCTTCGTGGCCTAAGTTGCCATATTTATCTCCCCACCCAGCCTCCCTTCTTTATATCCATTGCTACCAATGGTCAAAACACTTTGTTAGACAGTGATTTTGTTGTGTCAAAACCCAACAAATTACAGGCTCTATAACTTTTGAGGAGTGAAAATTAGTCATTTCAATCTCACAAGCAAAGTGCTTTGAAGATTACACAACTTGAGTAGCAAAAACAAGACAGTTCATAAAAATGGAAATGCCTGGCCTTCTATTTTAAATGTAATAATATTTAGTTCACTGAAGCATCCAGACTTGGTGGGGGAGGAGGGGAGGGAAGGTTTTAGGGGCTATTTTTGGCTTATTTTTAGTGATTTTCCAATATTTTAATTGTGTTGTAAATAGAGATCTGTGGAGAAAATACCTTGATAGTTAGTGTTCTGCCTGGCTGAAGGGAGTTCAGAGACTAATAAGTCCCACCATTTGCCATGTCTACATGTTTTTTGAATACTTCCAGGGGTGGTGATTGCACCACTTCCCTGGGCAGTCTGTTCCAGTGCCTGACTACTCTTCCAATGTAGAATTTTTTCCTATTATCTAATCTAGACCTTCCGTGGTTGAGGAGCTTGAAAAAGAAATTTCAGATGCCTGATTTGAACAAGTTGGAGGAACAACATTTATGAAAAGACTTTTAGGTTGTTCTCATTCAGCATGCTTTAAAAAAGACTTAAACCTCTGTTTTCTCATAAACTTCTTATCATCATTATCAGTTTATAAAAGTTCATAAAAGTATATATCAGTTTATAAAAATGCATTATTTTAACTCAAGTCTCCTTAGTTTACTTTTGCTGACATCTTCTAGATAATTTTAATTTATTTCAGGGGGAAGTGGTATCTTCCAATATAGCGAAGTATACAAAGAAAAGGAAAAAATACTTCCTTCTGCCTGAGAAGTGTGACAAATCTGTGGCTCTTCCTAGGAAAAACATAGGAAAATCGAAGATGGCAGGCATCTTAGACTGTCTGTGAAGTTAATAAAATATATTCACAGGTTGGTCACAGTTTGGTCTCTACCATTTCAATATCAGTTAAGGAGGCATAATTAAATTAATTATAGAAAAATCTCTTTCAAAATATTATCTGATAGAAACTGAACATGCTTTCGAAAGTGCAGATGAAATAAAAAATTTGCCCTGCAAACAGTAATAGCCTTAATAGCAATAGGAAATGCTATTTGGAGATCTTGAGGCTCTGGATTCATTTCACTGACTGTTGAATCTAAATGCAAATTTGGGCAGAAAAGTCTAAGAGGCAGAATGCAAAAATGATTTTTGTGGTACAACTTTAAAACTGGAAGATTAAATCTTCCATTTGTACTTTTTAATTAAAGGTAAATATCTTACAATATGAGAGGGGGATAAAGTTCCAATGAAGAAATGTGCAAGAGCTGACAAGTGAAACTTTGCAATTTTTGTAAAAAGTTTTTAGGTGCATCAGATCTAGACTATGGCAAGGTGGTTTTGACTAGCCTTTATTTTGGGGCAGTGGATTAAAAGTAAAAAAAATGTAATTCAAAACTCTGGAAAGGTTCATTTTGCTACCCCATGAATTGTCACATTAGCTTGTTTTTTGTGTCATGTGACTTGATCTATATTAGCATAATTCAGCAAAACATGATGTAAAAGGTTTGTGGCATGTTGGAAATTCAAAAAATAAAAATTACTTCAGAAGAACTGCTCTGCCTGGGAGATAATGGACCACCTCCTTCTTCTTCCTTCTAAATCACTTACTATGTTGCTAACCTATCAAATAATTGCAGAATTACAGCATACTGATAACGTGATCATAATCACAAAAACTCAACTGGACATCACCCTCAACACAAAAAGAGCAAAGAACGTAAAAGAGAAGCACATAGCTCTGCATCAATCTCACAACTCAGCTCTGCACAAATACAATCACACACTTGAATGTTCCTAACATTACTGTTATGGATCAAAAGAAACATGTAACTGTCACAAAGATGCTCTGAGACAAATGCACTGGTCCAAGGAAAATGGCAGCATGTTGTAACTGATTTGCTACAGGTGTTGGATAAAAACTTATAAAATAGTGTAGAAATAAGATATCAATCAATTTCAAGGGAAAAAAATGTTGGTAGGAGTAAAATATGTATCACAGATAAAACACTTATGACATTTAGAAATGTAATTTTTCCACTTCTTATTTTAGATCACCTCAGTATTTTAGAAGATTTAATCTAAAGACCAGAAAGGTAAAGTAGATTCTAACTCTCTTTAAAAGAGTTTGAATAAAGCCTTAGCTAAAACCCTAAAGCTTTAGTCTTAAACAAAAACAAGTGAAACTGGGAATCTTTCTATTGATTTCAGAGGAAGTTTGATTGGGTGCATATTAGATTGTCTTTTTACAGAATCCTTCACTGTAACAAACTGAACAGGACACAGGTTATTTAGATCAAATGTTGCTTTTGAGGGTTTTGTTGGTTTTGTTTATTTGCATCTTTTAAACCAGGTTTCAATTTGTTTCTGTGACTTAAATTTTTTTTTATTTATTCTGTTTCATTTATATGTAAAGTAGAACAGCTTTTCTCCTGTCTTTTGGCAATCAGGGTTTTTTCCACTCAAACAACCTTGTATTTATTCTGTAAGAAACTATTCACTCATGTGAAAAAAATTCTAGCTCTTCCAATTTTCATTTAATTTGCTTTAGTACCTTGGAGTGACTCAGAGATTCAATTTTTCCAAATACATAATTTTTAGCTTTACTGCTTGAGTTGTAAGTAGTGCAGGAGGCAAAGAGCTGCACCAGAATAACAAGGTGCACAAATAATATTGTTCTGTTACCAAAATTAAGATCTGATAAAGTTCCTCAGTGAATCAAGATACGGATGTGTTATAATAGCAAGTTGTTAGTGATATTTTTTGTTATTGCATTACAGAGCTTTAAAGATCATTCTAATCTCCCAAACAAAACTTGTTAATGTACCCTATTTTCCCATTTTCCATTCCTCTTATTCATTTAGAAGGGGAAAATGACTGTAACACAGACTGATTGTATTTATACTGAAATTCTATGTAGTTAACACCTGCAAATCAATTGCTTTTGGCTCTCTGGAGATATTTCAACACTGGACAGATAATTAGAATTAATCTTGAAGTAATATTTAGAGATCTACCCACATGTGAACAGTAAACCTATCAATACCATCCTTTTGCATTTCACTGTGACTGCAAAATCTTTGCTCACCCATGGATGGGCTCTGACTCACATGACACTCTCTTCCTAGACTATCTATTAAAAATACAAGAATTCATAGTGAATTATGTGTTCAAAACATCACCATGCCTGTCTTATTGTGGGCAATTTTTTTTTTTTTTGGGCTGGCTGAAAGTATCAAAGACCAGTAGGAGATGCAAATAACCCATATGTTATTCATAAGACATAGAACATTTAACACAGAAAAGACCCATTAGAGAATGACTTATGATATCCATTTTATGCACATTTTTAGGATAAGAATAGTTGTTTGCCTCTTTCTTTCCTCACTCTCCCCTTTCCCTTCTTGGCTATGTAAGTGCTTAAACAATTAACTTAAGATAGCTAAATGTAAATGAGAAGAATGCCTTCATAAAGTGATTGAAAAAGAAGGAGTATTGAGAAAGAAACAAAGAAATATGGGTTGATAAGACAAGCCCAACTGTATGAGGTTCAACAAGGCCCAGTGCTGGGTCCTGCCCTTGGGTCACAACAACCCCATGCAGAGCTACAGGCCAGGGGAATAGCAGCTGGAAAACTGCCCAGAGGAAAAGGACCTGGGAGTGCTGGTCAATGGCTCACTGAACGTGAGTCAGACGTGTGCCCAGCTGGCCAAGAATGCCAATGGCATCCTGGTCTGTGTCAGGAGTAGTGTGGGCAGCAGGACAAGGGCAGTGATCCTCCTTGCCCTTGTACTCAGCACTGGTGAGGCTGCACCCTGAAGGATGTGTTGAGTTCTGGACCCCTCAGTTCAAAAGGACATTGAGGGGCTAGAGCCTGTCTGGAGAAGGGCAATGGAACTGGTAAAGGGCCTAGAGAGTAAGTCCTGTGATATGCAATTGAGGGAACCAGAGAAAGCCTGGAAAAAAGAAGTTCAGGAGGAACCTTATCACTCTCTACAACTCCCTGAGAGGAGGCTGTAGCCAGGTAGGGCCTCTTCTCCCGGGCAATCAGCGACAGAGCAGGAGGACATGGCCTTAACCTGCACTGGGGAATGTTTAGTGGACATCAGAAAGAATTTCTTCACTGAAAGGGTCGTCAAGCATTGGAATGGACTGCCCAGAGAGATGGTAGAATCATCACCTGTGGAGGTGTTCAAGAAGTGACTGGATGTGGCACTTAGTGCTGTGGGCTTGTTGACAAGGTGATGGTCAATGAAAGGTTGAACTCAATGATCTTGGAGGTCTGTTCCAGCCTTAAAGATTCTGATTCTGTGAAAGGGAGACTTCATTATATATCTGTAGGTGTAGCCATATATCTGTAGATACGGTCTATAGCATATGTCTGCAGATGTCCTAGTAATATAGCAACAGGAACTGAGGATATGACTTTGTTATGATATGAGTGGTCTGAACAAAAAACTCCCAAGTGTACAAACTGCAGTTACCATATAAACATAGTGAATGAAAAGGACAACAACAAATATTGCAGGATTTATCTCACTTTGGCTGTAACATGGATATATATACCCTTCTCAAATCAAATTACCTGTGTCTACATGAGTCTATTACCTTCCTGTGACCTGCACCATGTACATTTGTTAGCCTTTTATGACACCATCATGTCCTTATTTTCTTTCCTCCCTAAACTGTTCTTCTGCAATTCCTGAAGTTCTCTGAGGCTTCCTCTCTCTTCTCTATTAGTGGTGGCCTGGGGGGAAAAGGGTCTTACCTGTCTTCCTGCTGTAGAGGTGCAGCTTAATGAGGCTATTATATGTCCATTACAAACAGTCCCTCACTTCTTGTATGTGATTTTTACTTTTGAGGGCCTGGTTTTTTTTTGCAGACTGTTTCTTAAGTCATGTCTCTTAAAAAAAAAAAATCCTCCAGCTCTTTTTCAGATTGTTTCTTTGAGGTTATGTGGTCAAGGCAGAGAAAGGAAACATTAAGACTGTGATTTACAGCACTGTGCTGTGCAGTGGCAATAAGCAAAGCTTCAGATTTTCTCTTTTCAGCGCAAGTTCTCTGATGCCTGGGGAGATCTGCATTGAGAAAGGAACTCTAACAGGTAACATTTGTACCATACTATACTTCTCCCCAACAAACAAGGCAAAAATCGCTTCACAAACTATTCCTTGGTGTCCTCAATAAAACGTTGATGATATTAGCTCTTTCTATATGTCTTTATTAGTCTTTTATTCCCAAAGCACATGCAAAAAAAGTTTCATCGTGTTTCTGTTAGCTGGGGAACTTTATGTGAGTAGAATGAGACAGGTGGTATGAATGGGAAATTATATTTGAGGCTACAGAGTTTCATTTCTGACATTTTGCAAGGAAAGAAGTCCCTTTGGCTAAGTTTTTATAGTTTCATGTATGACATTTTGTCATTAAATTTGACTTGAGATTGGGTGCTATTTCTACCAGAAAAAAAAGAGAGAAATATGTCAGGGAAGTATATGTGAGAGCAACTCTCTCATCTAAGGGCTGTTTAAATGTTGTTTTTGTCAATGTTGAAGACTGAAACCCACAGTATCACACTAGACTATAGGGATTACTATAGTTTTTAAAACAAGCATTGCACTATACACTGTTGGAAGCTTTTTTTCTGCCTAACTCTAAATCTTCTAGATAAAACATTCTATGAATGAAGATAACAGACTAAAAACAGTATAAAACAAAACTGTAGCATAAAAAGACATCTGTTCTTGCAAAGAAACGTATTTTCTCATGGTAAGCAGCACAAATTTGCTAAAAATGCCTGATAAGTGGATTTTGAACAAGGGGCTAAATAATCAAGGTAAAAAGTAAAAGGGAGATCTCTCAAAGTATTATTAAGAAGGAACTAGACCAGATTTTGCAACTCCCCTTGGACTACAAGGGCCAAAGAAATAAAAGTTTTGGGCTGAGCCTATTGTATTGATTTAAACCCTGGCTAGCTAAAGATCAGGTCCTCTCACTTAACCTAAGAATGACTTAGATACCACAGAAAGCTGGCAAAGTGCTTTTAAAGTGTTCTCCCATGCAGTAAAGCAATACTATGTTTTCCCTTTCCCAATGAGTAGGCAAATGTATACATTTTTCATAGGGTAAGCAGGCACATGAATGAGATCCTGGTGTGCTGAACAGAAATTTAGCTTTACCTCCAGGGTTGTTCAACATACATATAACAAAAAAAACATTTTGGCATTTTGCCAATGTCTGGATATTGGGAAATTCTACAAGTAGAATTAGTAGAAAATAGCACAACAATTTTTGCAAATTGTACTTGGGAAAGACCAAGAGGCAGTCTCATTTTTCAAAATTTATTCTTTTTACAGTAGCCCTGTGGTCGATACACTCTCGAAGACTGTGTGAGATACACATTCAGTTCACTTCTTCTCCTGGAGACATTTGGGTTCCTGTGAAAAAAACCCAAAAGACTTACTTGACTGTTTTAGCCATCAGGCTGGATAGAAGATGCACTAGGATGGGTAGATGAATGATGTTTGTGGTATGTTTTCATTTTTGCCTGGAGTAACAGTACACATCATCTTGCATGCATGGCTAATATATTCCCACTGGGGGCAAAATGATGAGTGGGATTCAGTCACTGGTTTATGCTTTCTTCTGAGGAGTTTGTTCATTGTAACCTGCATTTGATTCACTCCATGCTTGTGATGTATTTTGGTAATAAGGATGGATGATGAGGTTAAAAAAGGAATAAATAAAAGGAATAAATAAAATACTTTTTTTCTGTCTCCTTCATCTAACCTCTTTTTTTCTGTTCAGTTATCAAAACCCCAAAATTATACTTATGTAAGTAGGTAATCAATATAATGAAAACAAAACTAATTAGGTGTTAGGGTTTACGTTATATACATATTAAATGTTACAGTTTGGATTTAAGGCCTGTAGATATTGAGGCTATGCACAGGTCAAGAAAACTGCAAGTTTGTGTATAGACATCAAGTCTGTTCAACCTCTGTGAGTTGCTGGGATACATTTAATACATCACTTTCCATTTTACTTTTAATTATACATATATTATTCAGGGACATTTGGTAACCAAGATAAGTCCTTAGACTAGAGGCATGGGGGAAAGTATCAGACAGAAACAGTAACAATGCACAGATGGCTGTGTCACTTGGCCTTCAGCTTTAAACCTAATAGGCCACCCGAGGCAAGATGACACACATCCTGTCATATCACATGGTTAGATAATGTAAGAAACATTATCACAAAGAAGCATGGATCTTTAGCATGAGCCAGTGATTATACAGAGAACAGCAATTTCCATAGGCTTGGCCAGTGCTTTTGAAAGGAGATGTTAGGTGTGGCTGTTTACTAAGTCTGAGAGAAAGGATTGCCTTTTGTTTGGTGAGGTCTTTTATTAAGAGAGCCTACAGTAATGATATGCATAGTGAGTATATATAAATTGAATCCCTCACCAAGGCTCTGGTGTCAGCCACTGTAAATTTAGATTTATGTTCCTTTTAACTGACTGTTAGCATAAGTACTTCATTTCACCAGACTCAGAAATCTTCTGGTAGCAGTATATATATACTTTACATTTTAATTTTCTTTTCGTCATACAACTAAGAATAAAATTGTGTTATGAGTAAAATGAAAAACACAGAATTATTTTGAGATTTAGGAGAATAATTCTGATTACTGAAGTATGAACAATGTATAATTTCTTTCAATCTCTAAACAATCACCATGGACATTGATTTCTGTTCAATATTATTGGAAATATACATGAAGAAATCCATTATTTTGTAGGCATGGACCTTTTGCCCTCAGCGTTTGATTTTGACTGTGACATTTGGAAATAAGAGCTAGTAGTCATTGAAAAATGTGTTTAATTTAAATGATTCCTAATGTGAAATTGATTTTTTTTTTAATAGAAAGTTCAACTAAACTACAAACAGTAAGCATAAATAAAGTTCTTAAAAGATATAACATGCTAAAGCTTTTTTGTTGGCATTTTTAGCAGAAGTTTAGGGTGGGTTTTTTGTTTGTTTTTTAAATTAAAATAGTGCCTATGAAGTCCATTCCACTATTTTTATATGGATAATATAGGAGGACCATAGTTTTATACTGAATCTATGTATTGATATGAATCAGTTGATCACTTCATCTATCCACACTCCAGAACTGCCAATAACATTTTATGAATGAACTGCTACTGGAACAGCTTTCTGCTTTTAGTGTTTTAGTGGGGTCCTTCATTGCTACAGTGTCTTGGTTTGAAAAGACAGGTGTCTGTTAAGGAAGGCAGGAGCCTCCCCTGAAATGGAAAATATGAAACACTCCCTCTGAATTGTTTATAATTTTGAAATTAAGGGGGTTCTCAGGCAAAGATATGGGAGCAAGAATAACAGTTCTTTATTAGGGAAAAAATAAAAAGAAAAATAAAATAAACAATGCAGTAATTCAAAACAACACTGTCAGAATCAGAATATGACCTAACACCCTGTTGGTCAGGGTGTTGGTAGCAGTCTAATTGAAATGGTGGCTGCAGTCCTCCTGGAGTGACAGATGTGTTTCTGTTGAAGCAGTGCCTCTGAAGATCCAGTGGTGGTGTAGATGGGCCTGGTCTTCCTTGGAATTTAATATGAAAGGGCTGCTCCTCTGGGAATGCAGGGGAAAAAGCTGGCTGTGGTCTTCCAGATCTCTGTTTATATCCAGTTAGGAATGCTTGTCTCCTCCCTCTAGGCAGAGCTTCTCACAATGGGATGATGTAATTTTATCAGTCATGCAGCGACACTCAATGGCCCATTAACAGAAGATATCTCCCCGGAGGGAGGATTGTTTGTAGAAGAGCTAAAGAAAATTGCCCAATTAACAGAAGATAACTGCTCCACAGACAGGAATAGAATACACACACCCATTTCCAACCTAAGACACACAGATGCTGCTGCTCTTTTGAAGAATATTTAAATTTTTGTGAAGATCTAGAACTGCAATTCTCATATTATCACACGAGCTCTGAACATAATTATGTAGCCTAAACTGAAATGGGAATATATCTGTTCATGGTAGGTTGACCCTGGCTGTACACCAGGTGCCCACCAAAGTCTCTCTATCACTCCCCTCCTCAGCTGGGAATGGGAAAAAGAATTTAACAAAAGGCTAATGCATCAAGATAAGGGCAGGGAGAGATCTCTCACCAATTACTGTCGTGGGCAAAAGAAACTAAGGAAAAGCAATCAGAGCAGAGTAGGATAAAAGACATAAAACTAAGTCTTCAGAAATTTTCCCCCAACCCCTCCCATCTTCCTGGGCTCAATTTCATTGTAGATTTTATCGACCTGCTTCCCTCCAGCAGGATGGGAAGACAAGGGTAGGGCTCCTCACACACCTCTCCTGCTCCAACATAGAGACTCTCCCATGGGAGATAGTTCTCTGTGAACTTCTCCACCATGAGTCTTTCCCACAGGCTGCTGCTCTTCATGAACTGCTCCAGCATGAGTCCCTTCCACAGAGTACAGTTCTTTAGGAACAGGATGCTTCCATGTGGGTTCCCTCTGCTCCAGCACCTGCAGCTCCTCATCCCGCTCCTTCACTGACTTCAGGGCTGTTTCTTTTACATATTCTCACTCCTTTCTCTATTTTCAATTTGTTTTGTGCAGGGTTGTTGTTTTGGTTTTTTCTGTCCTTAACTTTGTTAAGCCCTGGGGTGCTCCCACTGTTGTGGATGGCCAGCGGTGAGTCCGTTTTGGATCCAGCTGGCATTGGTTCTGTCAGACACAGGAGAAGCTTCTACCAGCTTCTCACAGACGCCACCCCTGTAGCCTCCCACTACGACAACCTGTCTGTGCAAACCCAATACACCTTTCTAACTTCAAAAATTCTGATACAATCCCTACATTCTTGAAAAAACAGTTCTGATACTTCTCTGCCTAGTCACAACTTGGGAGATTTGCCAATTTTTTCAGTGACAGTCTCTGAAACTTCAGAAGGTGTTATAAAAAGGGAGTACTGATTTAATAAGACATTAATAGATGAATAAGAATCCTCATCTATCCAAACTGTCTTTTACTTTAGATAAGGAGCAGCTTGAACCAATATGTGAACATGTCTAGGCACTGTCTAAAACCTATCAAGATACTGATTTTTGTTTGATATAAACTGCAGGATAATATTCCAAAAACCTTTGCTAAATATTCATTTGGAAGAGGCAATAACCAAAGATGAAATATAAATATCTCTTTGATTTTCTACCCTGAAACCTAAGTTTCAATCCTTATTTCATAAAATTTTGCAAAGATTCCCTAAATGCAAATATGAAACCATTTAGATTTTCACAACTAAGATTCCTGTCATATTCACCAGGGAAGTGACCCCAGTCAAATATTATTTTTTTAACATTTGGACATTAGAAGAATGATAGTCATATAAATCAGGGGAGTATTTCTGGAATAACAGTTAAGAAGTTCTGTAGAAAAAAAAACCCTGCAGTGCAAATTTTTGCTGTTTTATCTACTGCATATTCCTGTGTTTGTTTCAATGTAAGAGGTACATGTCAATGTCAATGTAAGAGCCCTGTCACCACTCTGATAGGATTCCCAGAGACACAGAGAGAAATAGAACATATAAATAAAACTATGCTAAAGGTAGGCAGGAGAAGTTTGCATGCTCATAAGATAGGAAGGTCTTTGTATTACAGAGCATGTTTTAAAAAAAAAGTGGTAAAATACTGGCCCCACTGAAGCCACTGAAACTGTGTCTATTGACTGGTGTTTCAGGACCTGTCCAGTGAATCTTAGATCTGCTAATGCAAAAGGCAGCTTCATTTTAAGGGAATAACTGATACTGGCCCAGGATCATATACATTGCATTGCATGAAACTGTATGCCATTTTAGAAGTTCTTACACAGAATTGAATAATATCATACAATACTGATTTCAATGATCTAATCAAATTGATTAAAATCTGTGGAGAAAAGTGGTTGCTTTCACTAAGTAAAAAAAAGTACTGTGATGTTTTTTCTCTAAATCAAAGTAAGGATAGCAATGGCTGTGTCTTGTCAAACAAGTTGTTATGACCATACAACAGCATTAGATACTCAGCCAAAAAAAGTTGAGTGATATGCCAAAATGACAAGAGCTGATTTTGTCTGACTGCCTTAAAGACACTTACTGATTGTGTCTAGATTTGCCATCTGCTTAATTAGGAAAAAAATAGATATATTTCTGTCAATAAACTTTGATTCCTTTACTCATAAAAATATCTTCAGCGTAGAGGTAGTTTGAATGCTGACATGACAAAGGACTCTGTAGCCAGAGTATTACAGATTAACATTATAGATGTTTAAACATATAACGTCTAGTAAATCCAACTGGAAAAGTGAGATCTACACAAGATTGCTGAACACCAGTTTGACTTCAATAAAACTGGCAGGTCATATTTATTCTTGTAAGCAATCTGCTACATTTAGTACTGTTTCAGGCACATTTTGGTACATTCTCTTCTGCAAAAGTTATTTTTAAAGATACAATAATTCTCACAAAGACCAGTAGCCATTATTGCAGTGATTCTCAAACATATATGAAAATGAATTAAATATTCTTCAATTTCATAATTTTACTTCCTAAAAGAACCTGGTTCACTTGAAGCTCTTCCAGTGCTATAACATATGAACCATCCATGACAATACCATTCAGAAGTCTTTGTATGTTAAATGTGATACAGTCTTTTGCATTAGATGTGTGGGGAGAGAAGGCAGGAGGCATAGAGGCCCTCTGAGTGTGGCACATGAGCTCTCTGGCCCTGAGAAGGCTAACCTAGAGAACTGCAGGATAGTTAGTGCAGGGTTTGGGGAGTTGGGAGAATCCCTGACAGAGCAGTGCCCTCATCCACATGGGATGCAGTCCCAAGGTATCCCAGCAAGGACAGTACAGGAGGTTTGGCTGTGTCAGTATCAGGCATAGCCCAGATCCTCATACAAACACAGGACAGGTCAGGAAGGAGAATTCAGGCAGAGATCAAGGGCAAAGACCTGACCAGCTCCCAAGACAGGTGAGGAGGTGCCAGAAGAGCTTTTGACAGCTCCTTCTCACAATGTTGCTGTTTTCACGGCAGCCTGATCCACACAGTAACACAGCTGACTTTGCACACCAGCTGCCAGTCCCCAGGGAAATGTTGAGGCTGCAGAACCTGCTGGTGCCAGCACCTGGACACAACCTGGGACATCTGGACATGTGTGCGGTTTGGGTACAGTTCATGAGAAAATAAGGAGCTTTACAGTAACAGGAGGACAGCTGGCAATGTGAGAAGTTGAACTTGAGCCAAGGATGTGCCCTTGTCACAAACCAGGCCAATGTGTTTGTACACTGGCCCACATTAGACAATGTATTGCCCAACATATGGTCAAGGGAAATGATCCTTCCCATCTGCTCAGCATGGATGAGGCCACACATGGAGTACTATGTCCGGTTCTGGGGTCCTCTACAGGAGAGACAGGGACATACTGGAGAGTCCAGTGAGGGGCCACAAAGATGATGAGATACTGGAGTAGTTATTGAGGATGGGCTTAGACTTGTGGGACAGTTTAGCCAGGAGAAGACAAGGCTCAGAGGGGAACTTATTATTAAATGATGTACATAAAAGTACATAAATGATAGCTAGCTAGCTAGCTAGATAGAAAATATATTGTATATCACATATAGCGGACAAATAATGATAATAAGTATCTAAATACCAGAAGGGAGAATGCAAAGAGAACAGAGCCAGGCTCTTTTCAGTAGTACCCACTGACAGGGTGAGAAGAAATGGGCATGAACTGAAACATAAGCTCTTCCCTGTAAACATCAGGGAAATATTTATCCCTGTGAGGATGATAAAGCAATGTCACAGGCTGCCCAGAGAGGTTGTGGAGATATTCAAAAGCCTTCTAGACATGGCCCTGGGCTCTAGGTAGTCCTTGAGCAGGGTTGGTGGACCAGATAACCTCCAGAAGGTTTTTCCAACTTCAAGAACTCTGATTCTGGGATTCCTCCAGGATGAGGAGATTCAACTGGATCGGCTGCAGCAGCTACCTTATTTGCCTAAGCCCCCTGCACCCTCAGGTCACCTCATTCCTCTGGAGGGCTGGAACACCTTGTTTGCAGCCTGCCTAGAAACTGTTCTCTTCCTTTCTCTGAAGCACAGGACAATGTGACTGACACCTTAATGACACAGAAAGGAATGAGACAAGTGGGAAGTGCTCCCATATTCCCACTAAGTTAAACATCCTTCTGAGAAGTGTTGCATTCAATATTTTGGGATTGGGTCACACAGCAAATGTAGGCTCCTATTCATGAGATTTTACTTACTAGGCTAGAGGTGAGTTACTTTAATATGTACAAAAGAGAGGAAGACAGGAAAGAAGGAAGATTCCTCTTTTTCACCTCTAGTGGTGATATGGGCTGAGAGATTTCTCTATAGAGTTTTGGATATGCTCTTGAATACCAGTATTTCAAGCACCTACTTTGGTGAGCCTCATTGAACTCACCGGTATTCAAACTGGGGCACTTGTGCAGAAAGCATGTAGGGAATTAAAACATTAACTGCAGCTCATATGAAACTGGGGTTTATTGGTAAATTAGCTAATTTCATTGATGACTTCAGACATAGACCCTGTCTATTTATAATTTATTTGGATTCTTAAACCTCCTTCTTTTTTGAATTTGAATAAATCGTCACAGTTCTGTATTTTTAAATTGTTACTTCCTTTGTTTTTATATTTTTAAAATCATTCTTCAACATTTATCTCCAGTCTGCTGCCTTGCAGTTAACAGCATCATTTTGGGACTGACTGAGTGAAAATTTGGAATGTAGCTCAGATCATTAAGAAGGTACCATATCAGAGTGATACTATATTTAGGTTTAATTTGGGTGGTTGGTGAAAGTAGGTGGTTTAGACACCATCTGTTGTTGATGGTCATTTGTGTTATTATTATGCTGTTCCCTGTGACACCATAATGAAAGTCATCAAGAATGTGCTGAAGAGATTTAAGATTCTAAACATCAGATTTTGAGTACAGACATTTCCTGAAATAGGTATAGATCACATTTCTCATTATCTTACCTTGTGTCTTTCTGACATGGGTTTACATAGGTCTGTTTCTAATGTCATTTAAACTGTTGGCTCTAGAAGGCAGATGAGATGCTTTTCTTTTAAAATCCCATCTGCCAGAGTAAGCATTTTTCCAAATTAATTTTATTCCCTCAGTGTAAGGCAGTGATTTGTTTATTAATTGGCTCTTCACCTACAGAAAAAAAAGGTGAGTACATGTATTTCAAGGGCTGCTAGGGGCTGACTCTGTCTTCATACTGAAGATGTTTTAGAGAGTGGAACCGTGTCCAAATGTAGGAGTTGCAAGTGATTTGTAGCAGAGGAGGGTGCAACAAAGGAAATACAACTGCTAAAGCAAGAGTGACCACACCCAAAGAACTTCACTGATAGTTATTTACTGTACCTTTTTCCTTCATTGAAAGAATTGCTGCTGCAGTCACCCATATGTCTTATTTTCCTCAAAAAGATCAAAGAGTCAGAGGCAAGATGATCAGTTACGTTGAAATATTTCAGAAAGAAACCTTAGAAATTAAAATTAAGAGCAATAACCTTAATACAGCACTCAGCTCTGAAGATTTCATATAGGTATAGCATTAAACGGCCAGTACTGAGCACCGTAGTGAGGCCTTCATGTAACATAGAGGTCTGTCACTGGTATTAAAACTAATGTTTTTAATTACTAATTGTCCTATCACATGTGAGTATATGCATATTCAACAGAAATAACCAAACTAGCCACACCAAGTCTGATGTGATAACTTGCATATTTTGGGAAGCCAAGAGGCTTATTAGCTGCAGCAAGCCCGGTTACCAAAAAAATTAACATCTTCTGTTGGTTTGGCACAGCCTATTTTTTGGTAGTGGGGGGATGGGAGGGCACAGGGATAGCTTTTGTGAGAAGCAGCTAGAAGCTTCCACCATGTCCGACAGAGCCAATCTCTGATGGTTCTGCAGATGGACACAACTGTATGCTGCTGGTACAATTAGAGAGGTTGGTAACACCTCTGCAATGAAATATTTAAGAAGAAAATCAAAACAGCATGCACACAGTTTTTTTTCCAGGCGTGGCAAAGCGCTGCTGCCGGGGTCCATCTCGGTGTGGCCTGGGGCGAGCCTTGCCTTCCTGGCTGCCCCTAGCCAGTTGCGCTGCAGGCGAAGAGGGCAGGGGCAGCGGTGGCAGCTCCTCCTTCCCAGAGCCCTGCATGAAGAGAGATGTTAAACAGCACCAGCACTGCGGCGGCCACCACTGCCTATGTGATGGTGGCAAGGCTGCCTCGCTGGCAGTGGAAACGTGACGAGTGATTCCCCAACATGGAACATAGACAAGATCAACTTTTTGGCACTGTGGGATCTTACAAGAATCTTTGAATTAGTGGAACTTGTTGACAATGGTACCTACGAGCAGCAATTTTTCTTCTAGTCAGAGAAGAGGAGGAAGCGAGGACCTGTGAGGGAAAACAACATGGCAACACCAAGGTCAGTGGAAAAAAAAGGAGGGGTAGGAGGTGCTTCAAATGTGGGAGCTGAGATTGCTCTGCAGTCTGTGGTGAAGACTATGGTAAAACAAACTGTTCCCTTGTAATGTATGAAGTCCACAGGGGAAGCAGAGATCCACTCACAGTCTGTGGGAAAAGTGCTCATGCTGGAGCGGGTGGATGCTAGAGAAAGCTGTAAGTCTAGTGGGAAACCTGAACAGAGAGAGACAGGTCCCTTGCTTCCAAATTAGAGCAGCCCACCTTTGAAGGACTGCACCCTGTGGATGAGTGACCCACACCATGACAGTTTTGTAAAGACTGTTTGTCCATGGGAGGCACCCCATGACATAGCAGAAAAAAGACTCCTCTCCCTGGGCAAATAGAAGACCTTGAGTGATGAACTGACCAAAACTTCCATGTCCTGTCTCCCTGAGCTGTTGGTGGGAAGGGAGGAGAGGCTGGGGGGAAAAAAAGGTGTTTTAAGGGCTTATGTTGCTTCTCATTATCCTCCTCTGACTCTATTAATAATAAATTTACTTTATACCTCTAAATTTAAACCTCTTTTGCCCTTAGAGTGTTTTTCTCACAAGTCTTAACTCATTTGTTAATTTTTTTCCTTCACCTCTGCCCAAATATAGCAGAAGAGGGCAAGTGAATGGCTCTCATGGGTGCCTGGCATTTGGACAGCATATCCATAGGATGGTATATTATGTCTATTATGTTAAAAAACAATGAACAAATACAATTTGTAATTCCCTCAATACTCTGCTGTTTGGAAGTCTATAAGGCTGGTAATATGAAAAGACATATAGAATAATTAATATTAGATTATTCAACACCTGTAATGTGAAGGAAAATTAAAAAATAAATTCTTGCACAGACAAAACACACTTTGTAAAAATAGGCCCTTGGTTCTGTACATTTCTTTATTCCACTCCCCTCCCATATAAAGAGGACATAAGCTCAGATGTACAGTGCACGGTAAGAACAACTGCTTGCCTAAAATGAGAGAAAAGAGGTGATGATCTTGAGTGGGATTAGGGGAAAAAACCCACAGAACTACTCCTTTCTACACAAAGTAATAAGGCCAAACAAAGGAAAATTTCTCTAGCATGTGCACATATGGAGAATGACTTTCAAAGATTTTCCATCCACATTTCAATCACTCCCTGTTGTCTCTTCTAACCTTGTTTTTTCACGATGAAGGAGCAAAAGCACAAGTACCTTGAGATTTACAAGTGCTTTCTGTCTAACCTCTTACTCCCACATGAAGACTAAGCTAACCAGCTCTGATGTTTTCTCTGTTTACTGTGAACTGTGCATTGAGTTTATGAATCAAGACCTCACTGCAGAGGATTATGCCTAGAGCATAACCTTTCTTATGTTCAGATAAAGCAGTAACTCACACTGGGGTTGAAATTTAATGACATTGTGTTCCCTGCTGTGCTCTGTACAAAGAGTTGCAGAAAAAAATACTTTGAAACACATAAACTGTAATACATTTAAGATGCAAATAATTTAATCAAATTATTTTATAATATAGCAAACAAAAATGAAGAAACACACTTTCACGGATCTTTTTTGCTGAGAGATCTGAAATTAGTTAACCAATTTATTACATTAAAATGGTCAGTTTATGTTACCATATTATCTAAATGCCCTATCTGAGTCAGAATGAAATGTGAAAACACACCATACTTTATAGTTCCAGCCTCAGTCCTAAAGGGCTTACAGTGTAAACTCACAACATAAACAAGGAGTAAATGAAGACACATTCAAAAACTAATATCAAAACAGCAGTATTAGAAATTAGTGAGTTAGTGGTGCATTTTCCTTCTACTTTAACAGTAGCTGCCTTAAACACATTAAAAAAAGGAAAGAAATCCTTCAACAATTCTCTTTTTCCATGCTTTTCAGAGGTTATACACTTTAGCTAGTAACAAAATGTTTGTTGTGGAACTACAGGAAATTGAAAATATCTTTTATGTAAATGATTTTGGCTGAGCTTTCCTGTGCCCTTTACAGTGAAGAGGAAACATCCTGAAATTTTCAGTCAAAATATAATTATCTTTTTAAATCTGAAATTTGTAATGTCAATCAAATTACTTAAATCTTAGAGTTCCTTTTTTAATGAATCCTATTTTTTTAAGAAATAATGAGTCATTGCTAAAATGTTTCTTGAAGACACAGAGATATGCTGTGCTGTAGTTAATTTATCATTCCTATTTCACAGGGATTTTTTTCCTCACAGAGAAACCTCTTAAGTGTCTCTTGAACTCCTTATAATGAGTTGAAAAGACACAAGCCTTATAAACAGAGATTTGTCAAATTAAGCCATATGAATTAATAGAGGTTGCTGCCTTTGAGTGAGTAATAGAAACTTGCATGATTTTTGTGTTAATGTGTGGGAGCGTGCACTGAAAATTAATCTTTGCTGGCCATAGTGCTTTAACTATGCAATGGGAAGAGAATTTACCTTGCAATCAGTATCACTTTAGAAACCAGTTTGAAAAAAGACATTTTAGCCATATATTTAGCATAATATAAATATTCAAGGTGATAAAGATAAATCCAGAAGCAAATTACAGCAATTGTTCAAACATACAAACATTCGAGACCAAGCCCACTGCCTTAAAATATGAAGTTTCTCGGTATTAATTGTCATAAATGTTTTGGCTATGTGGTTTGTCATTGATGGGAGGGCAAAGCAGTGCTGTCTCTATTATGCTCTTATGTTGTAGCTAATTGGATAAGATAAAAAGAAGAAAGCTTCATGCTCTGAAGAAAGAATCTTCATGACGAAAAAATGCTGTCATAATTCTATATTGAGGCTGGTAAAGAAAATCACAAGTCCTCTTGGCACAAAGAAAGGCCTTCATAGTAATCAAAGATTAAATTTTTCTCCTTAGGTTCATTTTCTATTATGAGAGAACAGAGACATCTTCCTCCCAGGGGCTGATGCTGAACATCTACTGTGGGTGTGCATGCTGAAATGCTTCTGAAAGACATCCCTTTCATACAATGACATGTCTTTATACAGATTAAATCTTTAGGGATTTTTGAAAAAGTCATCTGAGTTACACGGCACACACACTGCCTCCCTCACCACGTCTGTTTTGTAGATTTGGTAAATTATTACACTAAATCTATTCAGTATAGGTAGCTGTGGGAAATCAACTTTATGAAAGAGGATTCTTGATGCTACCTCACTATTCNGGAAGGAAGGAAGGAAGGCAGGCATTCTCACAGCATGTTTGCACTTCCCCTGGAAGATTCTCCCTTGGCACTTCAACATGGATCTGGGCTGGAAAGCAGAGAAAACCCACGGGATTTCTGTGAGCAACCCCATAGTTCCTAAACTATAGATAGTGACTGAGGCACACAGCTCTACGTGTACATAACAATATACAATATATACAATATACAATATATATTCATGAATGGCAGCAGAGCACATTACAAAATGCCAGATAAAATTGTTTCAACCTTCTCTTTATCCTCTGAACATGCAACTTCACCTCATATTGTAGCATTTCAGTAAATAACATCCTCTAGTTCTTACACTAATATACTTTTTTCCTTTTAAATAGTGATTTTAATTAATTCATCCTTTCTGACATTTGCATTTGTCTTTAAATGCCACTAGATAACAGGGTTTTAATCATTCCAAATAGCTTTTTAATTATAGACCTAATTACTTTTGCAGAAGGTTAAGCTGCACAAACAGGAATAAAACTGTTTGCTTGTGCTCTGTGTTAAGAATGATGTAGTGTTTTCTCATTAGGTATTCTGTAAACTTACTTGGTCAGTTTTATGTGACATTTGAAGAAAAAAAAAGGCCCCAAAATGTGTATCAGAAGACTGGAATTAGATTCTAGAACAGCTTAATACCCAGCTGTGTGGAACAGCCATTGATCTTTTAATTAATTATGAAATCAAAGTTAAGCATTCTTTTCCACCGCCATGGTCATTTTGGACTGACATATTTGAAAATGTAAATGTGCAGGGTAACGTATAATATTACAGCATCACAGACTCTCAGAACTCTGAGGGTTGGAAGGGACCTCTGGATATCATTCAGTCCAACCCCCTGCCAGTGCAGGGTCACCTAGAGCAGGTGACACAGGAGTGCTTCCAGGTGGGTTTTGAATATCTGCAGAGAGGGAGCTCCCACAGCCTCCCTGGGCAGCCTGTTCCAGTGCTCTGCCAGCCTCAATGGAAAGAGGATCTGAGGTGAAATTTCTTGTGCTGGATAAAAGTTTCTTCTCTGCAAACAATTCTTCATATACTTTTTTTCTCAGAATATTTTTCACCACTGATGGTACCCTGACGGATCAATGGAAAATAGTTTCTTACTTTTTAGGTTTCTATGCCTCTACTGGAGGGTAAGCAATGTGTGAAAGTAAAACCAAGAGTTAATTTACACATCACTTTTTTGTATTCTTCTTCACTTGTAGTTCATCCTTTCTGGGAAATGAAAGTCTGAAAAAGATCTGTGTGGGCAGGAGCTCTTCCATTCCTGTTTAAAAACATGTCAGGTATATTTATATTTTATGGTGTTTCTATTATACCAGAATAGATGCCTAATTGCATAGCTTAATTTGTACATCAGTGGCTATATACAGTATTCTTGAAAAATCATCAAGCTATATTTATCTCAGAAAATCAAAAATATAAATTTTGCTGTTCCTCTAGTCCAAATGGGCTAATTAGAACTGAAAAGCCAAAATGTATTCTTCGCCTATGGATTTGACTCCCATTTGATGTCTATATTTCGCTATGGTTAAGCAGTCTCAAGATATTAACATATAGTCTGTCAGTTTATTCCACCCCTTTGCCCACTAATGATTTAATCATGCTAATATTTGTACTGAATCTATACTTTTCCAATTTTCTTGATTTTATTCTGTTCCAAGGAAGGTTACTGTTAGGTTGTGCTATAACTAAATTACTTTAGATAAATTAAACTTGTTTCAAAGGAGCTGAAAATAAAATTAAACTTAGGCACAAAGTTTAGAGTGAGAAAAAGGATTTAAAGCCTTTTACCAAACAATCATAAAATCACAGAATCCTTTTGACTGGAAAAGAACTGTAAGATCATCAAGTCCAACCACCAACCAAGCACTGCCAACTCCACCACTAAACCATGTTCCGAGACACCACACCTACACATCTTTTATGTACTTTTTGGTATGGTGACTCCACCACTTCCCTGGGCAGATTATTCCACTTTCTGACTACCCTGTAGTGAAGAAATCTAAATCTCTTGTTGCAACTGCAGGCAAATTCCTCTTGTCTTATCATTTGTTATTTAGGAGAAAGTACTGACCCCCGCCTGGCTAAACCCTCCTTTCAGGTAGGTTTAGAGAGTGATAAGGTGTCCCCTAAGCCTTCTTTTCTGCAGGCTGAAGATCCCCAGCTCCCTCAGCCACTCCTCAAAAAACTTGTGCTCCAGACCCTCCACCAGGTTCATTGCCCTTCTCTGGACACATTCCAGCACATCAATGTCTTTCTTGTAGGGGACCCTGATCTCATTCATGAGACATTATCTTAGGACCTGATAAGATGTCTTCCAGAGACTTGAGGAAATTATCAGATGCAGTTGCTAAGCAACTTTCCATCATATTTGAAAAGTCATGCCAGTCAGGTAAAGTCCCCAGTTACCAGAGAAAATGTTAATAAAGAAAACCCTGGAAATTATCCACCAATCAGCCTCTCCTCCATGCCTGCTAAGATCATGGGAACAGATCCTCATAAATGATATGTCAAAACATCTGGAAGACAGGGCATTTTTTAGAGACAGACAACATGGCTTCACTAGGGGCAGATCCACCTGACTCATCTATTTGCCTTCTACCGTGGAGTGACTCCACCAGTAGAGAAGGGAAGAGCTATGAATGTCATCCGCCTGGACTCCTGCAAGGTCTTTGATACATTCCTTGCTACTAAATTGATGAGGTGTGGGTTTGGTGGATGCACTGTTAGATGGATAAGGAATTGGCTGGATGTCCATGTCCAAAATGTTGCAGACAATCACATAATGTCTAAGTGGAAACCAGTAAATCATGGTGGCTCTTAAGTATGTGTAGTGGCACAAATATTGTTCAGTATCTTAATTAGTGACATACTGTGATTGAGTCAGCAAGTCTGCAGAAAGCCTGTTGATTTTTTTGAGGGAAGGGATGTCATCCAGAGGGACTTTGACAGGCCAGAGGAGTGTGTCCATGTGAACTTCATTCAATAAGGCCAAATAGAACAAGGTCCTGCACCTGGCTTGGGGATGTCCTCAGTATCAGGTAACCCTGAGAAGTTGTGGATTCCTTATCATTGGGAGTGTCCCTGCCAATGGCAGGAAAGTTGGAACTAGATGGCTTTAGAGGCTGCTTTCATTCTATGATTCTCTGCTGGTGTGTTTTCTGTGGGATTCTTTCGAGCAGATCCTTGAGCAATCTGTTCTCCTGAAATCCAGAGTTATTATCCTGCTTTTTCTTCCTGTTGTCATTTTTCTGAACTTTAACAACCCATTACCAATGGTAGCCAAGGGTGACATCAGCTTTCACATTCCTGACCAGCTCTTCCCTGCTTTACTGGTATGAAGCCATATCTGAATTTTCAGCATGTCAACTGACTTTTCAGTTTGAGAATTCTCAGATTCTTTAAATGGTAATTTACTTCTATTCAGTTTCTGGTCTTCTGGTTGATCAGTGGAATCTTGCAAAGACAGAACCATGGGTACAGTAGTAGCTTGATAGCATCTTCCTACAACAGAAAGAGGGGACCATCAAGTATTTTTAGAACACTGATGTTATTTTTTTTACCTTTTTTTTTTCTTTTAATGATCCCTGGATTCAGCTTCTGTGAAAGCCAAGATCTGTAAGATGTATGAGGTCAAAGAAGTAAATTCTCCTAAAGTGGCTGATGGAATGGACTCATTTATGCCTATCAAATATACTGCTTTTTACTTTTCAAATGTTAGACTTTATGATAGTTCTGAACTCATAAAGGGAGTCACTTTCTTGAGTGTAGAACTATGAAAATAATTGCTTATCGTTATGCAATTCCATAATTTTTTCTCCTAAATGAACCTATAATAGCACTTTACAAAAACATCATTCTCACCTGACAGTTCTTAATGCATTTATAGATTGTTGCATTTCTCTCTGGGCTGTTAAGTTATAAAAAGATGGGTAGGCCAGATGCAATAAAAACAACTTGGGTTTTTTGCTGAGTCTCCACACTAAAAACATGAGATTAGCTGTTTGATATCTCTCTGGGTCTGCCATTATTGCTCTTACTCAAGGTTAATTTGGTAGCCAATAACTGAAGTCTCATTAATGCAAGATCAGGTTCTCCTTTGCTATCCAATGCTTATAATTTTCTTTTGTGTACTTACAACTTTATGCTCAGGCTGTTCAGCAAAAGATAAAGCAAAATGTCTCAGAGCTATTCTGATGACTCAGAAACAAAAAATAAGAGACAGCCATAAGATTAGTGCATATCATTTCATACTTAGAAGTTGCTGTCTTCCATTTTATTGCCAAAAGAAGACTGATTAATTATTCAAAGGAACGTGAGCCAGAAATTGTTTTATAGCAGCACAAGGTAGATATCAAGCCAAAAATTCATATGGTGTTGGATAGAGTGACTAAAAAAGAAATAATGAGTCCAAAATTGTGAACAATATGGTTTTATTGTCTTATTAGCTTTCTTGGATAGTTACAGCTCAATAATTTTTCTTCTTGATGAAGTTATTTACACACAGACATCCACTGCCATTCAAGATGCATTAGATGTAGTTATAATCTATCTCCAGCTGACAGGAGTAATTCCAGGGAGTAATGGGTTGAATGTGCCATTATATCTACCAGACTGAGGCACACCACTCAGGTACCCCAAATCATATCAAGTAGCGCTGGATGCCTAAGTGCAGTCAAATGACAAGCCTTTGGTCAGAAAAGCTAGAGGGACTCTAGAGTTATTTAATTGGTCCCATTGTGGTGTCCTCTTTGAGTTGAGCAGCTCTTAAACAGCCACAGACGCCACTGGCCATAACAGCTCGTTCATGGCTGAAATTCAACACTATATCGGGAGGCCAGGTTGGGTGCTCCTGAGCATCTGAAATCATATTGGAGATCTAAGTGAAGACAACTTACCTCTTTCTCTCATTTTCACTCATGGAATGGGATTCAGATGCCTAAGACCTAGGCATCTTGTGTCATGTTTTTGATGCTGGGGCAGTACTGCATCTTTTTTCAGCTCCTGCCAGAGAGGCGTGTAGTCATGCATCATATCTGATGTCTAACCACATTAATCTGTTAATCTGAAGTTGAATACTACAAAAATCTGTTCATGAACAAATTTGGTTTAGTAATTTTTTTTATACAGATGAATGAAATGAATATCACTGATTTCACTCTAAAATTCTGTTCATTATACTAAACTACATATTGCATTAAAAGGAATGAAAGCTTAGCTCCAGTTTAATGTTCCTAAATAAACTAAAAATTCTTGAGTGTTTTTGACCTCATTTTATGAGCATAAAAAAAAATCAACAGTTTTAATTGCAGGTGAAAAATTCCTAGTCACATTGAAAGAGATCATGTAGATGCTAAGTAATGCCGGAACTTTGAGATGTCTTTATTTTGTAGTCAGGTCTAAATATAAACACAATAATAGTGTCCAAAGAGATATTATTTTTTCCACTGGTGGCAGCTATAAATCAACAGCAGCAACAGCAATTATTTCTTCCTATGAAAAATTCTGTGCTTATGAACTATTCCTTGCTTATCATATTTTAAGAAGATGTGATCATCCCCATGAATCCATAATATAAAGAAAATTGATCATGCAGCATGCTCATCTTAATTTGTGCTCATTTGAATTTCAGTTAGGAAAAGTAAAAGGGGTAAAGGTAAGTGAAATGTGAGCCTATCTCACTGTGGCATTTGTGAATGTGGGAACATTGGTATTTTATACAAATTGCAAGTAACTTTCATTCATTGCAACGTGGCTATTTCCATTTCTGTTAATGCTCCCTTATCTCTCCACCTCTTCTAAATGTAAATGTCATTGATATTACAAGACTTGATATCATCATTCTTCAAACACTGGGAACATAGCCTTAAAATTATAATTTACTCACATGTTGCTGACACAGTAAAATGTTGCCTAGTCTGGCCTGAATTATGCTAAGACATTGAACTTCAGTCCCATGGCAGACAAAGCCTACATTAAAAAAACCCCAACCAAACAAATATAAACTGTACTGTCCAAAAATAGTCAAAGGTTTTCCTCATATCTTTTATGAGAATGAATAACCTTTCTGGCATTACTCTTTCTTAGGATGGTATTCCCTTCAAATTAATGTCACTTAGAGTATGGAGACCCCAGAATCCTTCTAGAATTATCTAGCAGTGACTCAGAATATCTGCAAACCTGTGTAAAGGGGATGAGGGCCAAACAGGTAACACTTTCTAAGAGTATCCTACTGAAATATTTCTAAGAATATCTTTGAAGATGAGAGTAAAGAGTAAAGCCAGCAAATCTGTGTAAAGTAAGGCCACTCCCAACTTGGTTATTGTGTGTCTGAACTTCTGGGTCACAGATCATGATTTTTGATAAGAAAATGCTGGCTAAAATGTCAGAAGTGAAAACAAATTCTAGTAGAAAAAAGTTTATCTGAAACAAATGGCAAAGGTTGCCACGAAATCTAATAGGGTGGACAAAGAATTTCTTTAGCTTGATTTATTAATAGATAAGTGCATTTTCTGTCTATCACTCACAATACATTTAAATTGAACTGAATATACAGGAAAAATTACATATCTGAGTTCAGGAAATAAGTGAGATGTGCTTAATTGACAGAGCCAATATAAAGAAGGGCTCTAGTTTAGGGGACAGACAGGCCATGTCTAATTATGTTAAAAGTCACTCACAATTTAACTGGGGACAGAATACAAAAACATGTAATACTATCCCATTATAGCAGTAAAAGGTCGTTTTCAAAGTGAATTTTATTTTTACAACTGCCATTTATTTTTACAACTACCATTTATTTTTGGATCTTGTAGGATCCAAGCAGTGAACCCATGCCTCCTGTCCCAGAGAGCAGATTGAGTGGGACAACAAGAAGAGTGTGGCTGTTTTCTTTGGAAATGAAGAAACATTTCTAGCAACAACTGGTTCCTCTGATCCCTTTTTAATGCTCCACAGCATCAAGGACAGGAAGCTTCAATGCTGGTTTGTAGCTCATCAACAACAGTTGACCATCCTTTCCCAAATGCTTTCCCGTCCCACACAGATTTTGACAGAAACAACTTGAGAGGCATTGGATAGTATTAATGACATGGGATTGGTTGTACAAGAAATGGCAGAGGAAAGAGGTTCTGATGGACTTTTTGAGATGAAGGGAGTGTAGGCTATTCACAGATGTATGGGAAAAGAGCTCTGTGGGGCACAGACTTGAGGGGCTATGACCGTGGTTCCATTCTCCACATAAGTTTTGAAAGCAGAGAATCAGACAAAGAAATAGCTGGAGTCAAATACCTCACATGTCTGGCACATGATGACCCAGTTTAACATCTACTATGTGCTATATTTGAAATCACTGTATTGCTTTAATTTTCAAAAAAATACATCCTCTAGATTTCTTGGAATCGATCTGTTCCTTGACAGCATGGAGCATCATTATGAAAGATCTCTGCTTACATAATTGATGCTGTCATGGCAGAGAGAAAACATGTAATTAGCCAAGATAAGTACTGTAGCTGGAGTCAGTAATCCAAACAGGCAAAGCTAATTAGTTATCTGGTGCTGGGAGGTCATATGAGCACCTTGTTTCCAGAACAGACTAATGCATACGACATATTTCTACAGTTAATACCATGCCACTGTTTTTGCTTCCCAGTGAATTGAAGTGACATGGTGTATGTTAAAAAGTAAAAGGTTGCTTATATAGTTCTAAGAAATGAACAAATTATATTCTGTTGTTTTAAAATGAAAACATTGTTGCCACTTAGCAAAACATGTAATTTCAATTTCACCATGTTCCACCAGGAAATCAAGCTGTTGGCAGATTTCCCATTTTCCTTCAAGAACATCCCAGGATAAACCAGCTAACAGATGAAACTGGTGGAGAAAGGACAAAAAAAATGTGGTAAGTGCAAGGCATTGTAATGTTGAGCAGATCTAATAGCTACGAGGTAAGAATTTATAATGATAATTAATGCACAACTGAGCAAGGAATGTCACCAGAGAAATGAAGTTTTCCTACTGACGCATTTTTGTACACAAGATTAAATGAAATTATAGGTCTATTTCACAAAGTCTCTCTTGTGGAAGCCTTTTTTTTCACTGAAGTTCTGAGCATTTTCCAGAATACTGTGTTTTTTCAGAGAGGTTCTTCCATCTTTATAAATGCAGAATATTTGGCTTGCTCTGTGTTCTCAGGTGGGAGCATCGAATTTCTTAAAATGGGGTGCTTTTTACCAGAAGCTATTATTCTTTTTGCAGTAAAGTTTCAATGAGTAATCTTCTTAGACCTGTCATAAGTAGTCCCCACGGATTGTTTGGCTTTCAAAGGCATAGAATTCCTTGTTGTAGTTGTCTGAATCTTGTTATAACTGGGCAAAAGCGTGGCCATTTTGTAATTTCCATATAATCTTGATAGGTTCTTACAGCACTGTTAAAAACAGCCAGCAAACTTTTGAAGTGAATAACTGTGTAACTGTCTCATTTTCTATTTTGCATTGACTTGTATTATTTACTGGCATTTTTTTTAAAAAAAGAAGCAAATAGCAAAAGCTTTTAAAAACATATAAATCATGTAATCTGTGCTTGCAACAAAGTAAAAAATGTTTAATTATCTACAGTAGAGAAAAGGCAAGATTTTTGTTTCATTTAGAACGTATAAATTCAGGGAGACACTAATGACTTTGAGACAAATATAAACCTTCTTTGAAGGGAAAGAATTCTGAATTTGGCCCATAGACCTTTTCATAGCCCTAGACTGAGAAATGACAGCAGCTGATATGTTGACTGATTATTTAATGTCTTTTGAAAACCAAATGTTGTAGTGTTTACTAAAAAATAGAGGGAATTGCATATTTGCTAGATGTACATGAATAATTCATAACAAATCATTTATTCAGTGATTTCACCTCTTCCTCAAATTGAGTAGATTGCAATTTTCTTTAATATATGTTCATTAATTGAACAGCTTCAGTGAATAATTCTGTCATTCTCTCAACAGTAATATGACACAAAGTATTCAGAAAAAAATTCAGCTTGGTTTTAACCCAGAAAAATAGATTTTTTTTTCTAATATGATGTATTCTTATTAAAGATATTTATATGAACATTTACTATTGAAATGGCAACTGAACAAAATAATTTCTGACACTAGCCACCAACTTTTTCTGCAAGTTCTTTGCTTCTGTGAACATGATTGTACTTGTTACTACTTCTACAAGAATAGCTGTTCAGAATATTAATTACATTTCCCTTTTCCATGTCAGTTTTTCATAGTGAATTCAAGCTTCTGGGTACTGAAATAAGAATTTAATCTTCTGGAAGACAAAAGATTAAAATTATTATGCAACAATGCTTTTGTAACAACTTTGATTATTTAGTTGGTGGTTTTCTTTCAATAGAGGCACACCTGATTTATTTTTTTCTTATCTAGCTCCAAGTTTCTGTTGTCTTTTAGGACACAGTATTTATTTGTTCAGTCTAATTTCATTTTCACCTCCACATTTTACCCTTTACAGGTCATCACATAAATCTTAATATATGGTTTTAGTGGAATTGGTCAAAATTGGGTTTTTTTTGTAGCATTTTCCTTATGCCTACCTAATTGCTGGTGCTTGAAGCAAGCATCTTATGATCTATGTACCAAAATTTCATCCTTCACTGTCCGTGAGCTTTTCCAAAAGTTCTAAAATTGAAAGAAAATATACGGTCTTGGTATTTGTTACTTGATAGTTTCCAGGGGACAAAAACTAGAGGATGATTTCATTTTTCTCGTAAACATGTCTTGAATTAGGGATTGCTTTTAATCCAAAGACATTAGGTAGTCCAAATAGATTAGACATCCACTAGAAATCTGAGCTTTCTACTTAAAAACAACTCCTATAAAAGCTAAATGAATAATTGATTTTTTTGCTCCCCAGTTTGGTTGCTGAGATGAACCCTAATATCTGTTCAAATTGAATTTAATTTATTTTCTAGTTTTTATGTACTGGGAAAAGAAATAAAACCAAGAAACACATTACACTGTGTTGTGTCAAACTGCAATTTCATTCTGTAGGAAATGTTTCATTTTCAAATTAAAAAAAAAATCAATGAAGAACAAGCTTGATAAACACAGCAAGTGAGGGCCATCCTTTAAGAAGCACTTGAACATTTCCTTCCTTCTTTTAAGTAGACCAAGAAAATATGACATAAGAAAAGTGGCAATCAGTGTAGCCACTAAGAATTCCAGCATGGAAACTAGCATGGAAACATCCATCCTTCCCACTACACAGGGTCTGTTGGATTACATACTTAATAGTTTTAGCAAATCTTCTTCTAGATGTTCAATATTTATGCTTCCCAGCGGCCCCTGAAATTTGATCTCCCTGTCCAGAGGTATTGGAGCAGACCACAGGTGCTTTGCTGCCCACACATCCTGGTTTTATTTCAACTTAAATTGGGTCTTGAGAAGATGTTTCTGACAGAGATTTCATTGCAATATGCAGGGAAATCATTGTCCAGTTCCCCAACAGAAACACGTGCTCTGAGTTGGGTAAAGAGATTATATGGTCAAGTTTATGAAAAAACTTCTAATAAAGTGAGTATCTGTGCTCTTGACTCTACTGCAATGACATTTAAAGAGTTACAAAAATGGAAATATGTGTGAGGGATGCACATGGATGGATATGATGGACATGTTAATGTGTGCCCATATTTCCTGCCACCTTTGATATGATGTTGCAGCTACATTTCTTGTGAGGAAAAAAAGTTATAAGAAACTCCTTCCCCCATATCTTTGGTGAAAATTATAACATCACAATTCACAGTCACAGCAGAAAGGCCAGAGGAAGTTGATGGCTCGGAGACTGGTGCTGCCTCAAGTACACAGCTCCTTCACACAGGAATTTTAGCAGTGCAGTACAGCTCCAAATATCTCATGAATATTTGGGAAATAGTCACTAGGTTACTTTGAGGCAGAAGCAAATCCTTTTCCTTCAGCATTTCTCTCCCTCTGTAAATCTTTATAGTCCTTAATTTTGAAATACATAATAACAGTTGGACTTGATGACCTTAAAGGTCTTTTCTAACCTAAATGATTCTATGATTTTATAACCACAATAAAAATCTACTACCTTTGATAGGGCTGAAGCCATTAACATGACCTTGTTTTACATTGTTTTGTAGCATCCACTGAATGCAGTGCTAATATTCACTAGCTAAACTACAGCAGGTAGCCTAGAGCACTTATGTACTGCAAGTTTCTCCTGGATTTCACTGATTTTCATCTACAGAGCAGACACATTTGAATACAAAGCAGGATATCTATTATTAAGGAAGAAAAAGCTGTTCTTCTCTCTACACCTCTAGAGTTTTCTCTCTTCCTTCTAGAAAGAGGAAGAGACCATCATATTAATCCCCTTGGACTAAAATTAAAAATGTGATATCTGATCTGTATCCACCACTGTATAAAACTAAACATTAACCCTGGGGAGTAACAAGAAACTGTAATAAAGCAAATATTTTTATACTTACTTGACTATTTTCAGAACAAGGGTATAACAGAAAAACTGAGCACAAAATAAGGGAGGACTTAAACCACAGAAGTGGAAAAGCTTGCAAGTTTGGCCTTCCCTGGGCCAGTGGACAGCCGAAGGGACCAGGATGGACCAGTTCAAACCTGCCCTTGAATCCCAGAAGCTACAACCCAGAGCAACTGAGCAGGGAGAGATAATTTTTTTTCCTTTTCCTTTTCCTTTTTGTAACATAAGGCCTACTCCTTGCAGAGGAACACACACCACAGCCTGCCCAGACATCAGCTTTCTCATCATTAGGGGAAATCATATAATAGAGCACCATATTTCCATTGCATATCCACAAATTATTAGTAATCATAATAAAAAACCTTATAGGGTAAAAGTGTATCAGCCTGTGAAGTAAATGATTCTAAACATATGTGTTTTGTTGCCACTTAGATGTAGCAGTCTAGATCCTAACCTTTATTTTTCAGTTAATCTTACGTGTTTTCAGAGCACAGAAGTGCCCTCTTAACCTCTCTATGTGACTGAGGAGGTAGTTTTGTTGTCAGCTTTGGAAAAACATATTTCTATTGGTAGTTTCATGTTTTAAGAGAAGGTTTCATTTCATATGTGAACATCTTCTGTAAGAGTATACTGCTCACTTAAATGATTTTAAAGTAATTTATTGTCCTTGCAACATGAAATAAAATAAAAGAGTAACTTAAAAAAAAAAAATCTGGAAAAATTTTGTATGACCAGGATACATTTATTGCATGTTATTAGTCTGGAAGTGGGCTTGTAGTATTTTTAAATGTTAAGCTTCTGTGAAATGAAAAATTGATTAAAAAAAAGAAATTGCATTTTGAATTCTGAGCTCATGCAGATGCTTGTGGGTTTTTTGCTTAATCTCTTGTTTAGTTATCAAAACCATAATTTGATGTGGTTAACATAAACCAAATGTATTTCTGAAATAAAAGAGGAAGAAAGGTTTATGACTGACAGAAGAAGGATGAGGCAGCAGTAGGGGAACAGCTGCTTCCTCTGAGTGTTTTTCTTTTATGATTCTTACCTTAAGATGTCACTTTCTATTTCATCGTTGGGTATGGGTTGTCACAAAAGCTTTATGTAACCAAAATTTTCACTGTTTGTATGCCCTCTCCATGCACAGCCATGGCACTAAGGGTGACACCTCACTGCTTCTTGGCTCTGAAGAGAGACCTCTGTCTTCCAAATGTCTCTGGACATCAGTGGGTTATACCCACATGCCTTCAATCTCTACTGGGTAAATTATTTTAGGAAGGGATAATTTCTTCTCCTTCTTTGTGGCTGAACAGAAAGGACAAAGGATGCCCTTGTTTATGCTATGAGTGCCAGTTATAAAAAGGGGAAGTTTTGTTATCGTTGTAAAAAAAAGAGATTGGTTATATTTTGCATAGCAGATGGTCTCTTGGTATGGAACTACCTGTTGAACTGTATGCAATTGAACAAAGAGCTAAGGGACATAAATACTTTAATACGTTAAAGGACAAGGCTTTTTCCTTTTTTATTTTTTTTTTAAATCTGACTGTGATCTGACTATCTTAATGCAGAAATATATTTCATGAACATAGCTATGTTGTTCAATACCAAATTGTACACTAATTACATGTCTTTTTCTCTCTGAATATATTAAACTAGCTATTTAGAACCCAACCATCAGGTTTTAGTGAATCCTGTCTACCCTTCCAGAAGCATAAGTTGCATTCTTGGCCTGCTTCCTTAAACAGTCTCTGAGGGGAGACAGCAGGCTGTGCCCATATGCTGCTCCCGCCATAGATGGTTAGATGGCCTCAGTGACTCTGCCTCCGTGACTAATCTGGAACACACCTGAATTATTTTGGTCAGATTTCTCCCATAACTTCTGCAGCAGTGACAGGACCTTTTTGAGGCGTTGCGGTTAAAAGTATTCACGTCTACAGCAGTTTGCATTTCCAATTAATCGATTGTCCGTGATATCTGCCTATTAAAGGCAGATAACAGTCTGGTTTTCTTCCTTGAAGAAACAAGAAAAAGGGACATATTTGCATTCAGGAAAGGAATGTAGAGCTGGAGGAGAGGACTGAGAGATTTTTTATTTCATCAGCTTTAGCCTGTCTTCCAACATGTCTGCCAATCTGTGCTGGTATGAATTTCCTCTGTTATAAACTAACAACAAGGAGTCAAATACATCTCAGAGGCTTGTACCTGGAGGCATGCATCTCTCAGGGTGGTTCATCATACACACTGTTCCTCGCTCAGGGCTGTGCTCACAGGCACAGTTTAGCTCACAGGTATTTGAGTTGCCTGCTCAGTTTTCTCATCCTCTCCTACGCCAACAGGAGAGGGCTCCCTTTCATGTATTCTGAAATGCTTTGTCCATTTCCTTTTTGAACTTGACAGCATAAATTACTTTCTCAATTTTGCACACAATTCTAGTCATAGTAATGAACATTTCACTTTTCAGTCAGTCCTCATTTGGATGCAAACTCTGCTCTCGAGATGTGCATGGCTGATCTTGATTAAGATATTCTTCTCCTTTTACAAACATAATCCTTTGAAGTTCCATGCATATGGGGAGAGAATAATATTGGAGTGGAGATCTGCCTTGCAGATCTGAGAGGAAGATTCCAACCTTTTGATTAGGATCATCTTTTTTGAATATGACATAAGCAATTCAGTAGCCTATATTGTGTCTTCTACAATAAGGAAGAAATTTTGCAGGCATTCCTATGGGAATGACCAGATTCTTTAATGCATAGACTGCCCAAAACCTACTTACTTGATTCAAAATACTGTTTATAAAGAAAATATTTTATAAAACCAAAAATAACATGAACTGACTCAGATTATGCAGTCTTAAACACAAAAACTAATCTGATATGCTTAAGGGTTGATTTCAGTGTGTTTATATATATGTGAGAGAGGGACAGAAACACAGATGGGGGCTGTGGAAGTGGTATGGATATTTAATCCATTAAGAAAATCTGACCTCTGCTCAGTTAGTCTGTTCGGCCTGGGAATTTCATGAAACCATCTAGCCAAGGTGGATTAGCTTCAAAAGCCTATTGAAAATGCAAGATACAGTACTGGTCATCAAAAAAGTTACCTCAGTGTGCCTCCCAGAATGAGCATTTCAGCATTTCAGCATAGCTGTAACCAAAAATGCCTCATATTGCCTAAGAACAAAAATGATTATACCACAATTTCTATAAAGTGTTGAAAACAGGTTATTAACAATTCTAATAACTGTTAAGCACATTTAATAATAGGCTATTCATTATTGTAACTACTTAATAAAGAAAAAGACAACGTTGATTTACTGATCCCAATATTTAAACTGGAAAGTAACCACTGCTAGAGTCCATACAATTAAACAATTTAACTTTATAGCAAAGTGCAGTGTTACAGCACAACTGCCATTGCCTTGGACTTCTGGTGGAATTCAAGAATTGTTATTAATTGCTGTGCCACCTTCTAAATCATAAAACCACACTGACTTTTTAAAAGGAAGGCTTTTGAAATCTAAAGGACAAAACTGGCACAGTGTACTTCCCATGAGACTGTTACAGACTTTCTGTCAGCTGTGAAATGAATCCTACAATTGACCCAAGGAATGTTTTGGGAGCTGTAGAAGTTGTTATCATTCTGCAGGAACAAGACACACCATATTTTTTGTCTGAATCTGAACACAGGATTGGTTGCTGCTTGCTTTAGGCTGTGAAGAAGAGCAGGGGGAGCTCAAGAAATCTGGTTATTACCTCTGGTTCTCCAAGGCACAAATTTTCATCTGAGCAGGATCTTATCGCAATGGTTTCTGCCAAAGATGTGGTATTTGAAAACCAACTCTTTCTCACCTCCAGTCCAGTTCAGAGAAATGCAAATAAATGCTGCCATGTTCACCCTAGACAAAAACAAACAAACAAACAAGCAATTAATAAGTAAAGCAGTAAAACTAAACCAGCAAAACTTTTGGTTCAACAACCGTAAAACCAAAACCAAAAAGCCATTTTTTTTCAGTTTCTTTAGATGTAACTAACCTTATAACCCAATGTGGTAGAATGCCATTTTATATCTTATACTGAAAGAATACCATTTTATATCTTATACTGTGACTGAAAGTCACAGCTGCACCTGTACACAAAGGTAAGGCTCTTTTAAATCTCCATGTTTGAATCACTTCATGTCTCTCCATGTATGTATAATCTTGCCAGAGCTTCTCAGGATTCAGAAGAAAAAACACTATTACACAGTCTCATAAAGTGTAATTTCTCTGCAAATCTGAGTTTCAAATTCAAGGGATCCAGAGGATCCTGGGGGATGTTTTCCCATCACTTCCATGGGCGTAATTAGGAAATTATATTCTGCCAGAAGTCCAATAACAGAAGTTCATCAGTGGGACATTTTATAATGATCCTTTTTCAAAATAAAGCCAGAAAGAGTAATAATGCAAAAGTATAAAAATAAATCCAGAATAAATAGGGTATTTTATCATAGGTTTCGTGTGTGGCTTAGTCCTGATGTATCTCTGAGAAAGATCTTTCAATACCATACTTTCAATATTTGCCTATAAAATGTATAATAAAAAAGAGCCAGGTTTTGTGTTGCTTTTGGGAAGAAAAAGGGTTTCACTTTTCCTTCAGCTGGGAAAAAACCACCTAAAATCTTCAAGAATGACTCATAAATCCTGTGGGGTGTTTTATGTGTGGTTAAATTAAATCTTTTTTGCTGCACTTTTTAACTGTACTTGAGTGAATAAAATAACAGTGACTTTCTCTATATAGAGCATTAGAATGAAATCTGAATGTTTCCAATTTACTTGCTCATCATTGTTTTACAGCTGAAATCACTGGAATAAACTGGCTGTTTTCCAGCTATTAGTAAAATCCCTCCAGCAACACCACTTCATACAGCCGTTGAAAATAAATTCAGTACATGTTCTGAGATATAAATCTATTGCTTTATAAGGATAGATGCTGAGGTTATTTCACAATCTTGAATGTTAATGTCCACTACAATTAAAATGCTGCACACAGCACATAATGCATAAGTCCTGTCCCCCCACAAGCAGACACAAAACTTATTTGTGAATCACAGTCACTAGTTTCATAGCGAGCCAATATGCAAATAAGGAAAAAATGCATTATTTATCTTATGTTTGCCAAGCCAGGTAGGGAAATGTAATTTACAGGATGAAAACCCAGATATGGATGCTTTTAACTGTCATTCACAATTAAATTATATCATTCCCCTTATTTAAGTAGCCAGAAATGTTTCATTTTTCATATTTCAAAATGGCTGAAATATGCATGTTCTTTTTTTTCTTTTCTTTGTGCAAAAATAAAACAGTGCAAAAAATAATGTTTCTCAAGAATCTTTTTAGAGGTAAGAACTTGATTTAATACGTGTGCTACATTAGTGTAAGAAGAACATTCCTTTGTCATTGTTCTGCCTGAAAAGCTTTCCTGCACTTGCTCTCAGAGAGAAAGAAAGGCAGAAGACAGCTGCTAGATTTCTTTATGCTATCCTTTTACTTGGTGCACTAAATTCTGAAAGAAAAAAACCCAAACTTTAGTTGCCCATTTCCATTGGTACTCAACACATTTTATTTACTTTAGGTGTGACTATTTGGGAGTGGTAGAGACAGTGAGAAATCTGGTGTGCTCTGGGATGATTATTTACATGTTCTTGCTTGGTTGCATGGTTTGGCTCGGTTTTTTTTCTCAGAAAAGTGACCATGAAATGGTTTTTTTGAACCCTACATATGTCTTTGATATCTGGTACCTATGGTTCACTATGGTGAACAAGAGTTCCTCCTCTGAGGACCTAGTCCTCAAAACAGACTTTGCTAGCCAAAATGAAACAACAGCCTCTTCAATTTGGCCTTCACAGAAGAGTGTGATATTTTAAAGACTAGACTAACTGTGTCATTTTCAATCAGGTCATAGAGTTTGTCAGAAGACCTGAGCTCTAGGAAGATTATTCTCTGTTGTGGTTTCCAGTTTTCCAGTCTTCTTACTCTGTTGTGTTTTCCTCCTACAGTGAGCTGTGCCATGTACAGGACATTCAGCTATGGCAGCATAAAACAGTATCTGCTGTGCTAAAGAAACTCCTCAGCTGTGTTTTTGGGGAAGATTACAAACTGAGAATGCTTGTATAGCTCAGTAACTGGGGGGTGGGGTTCATAGCTCAAATGCCAACTTCATAAAGTCTGAACACAAAGTGTCCATAAAAGAGAAGGAAACTCACCTTATTATCAAAAAGCACTTATTTTTGAATATATACCCTTGTGTGCTGCAGTCAAAGTGGCTATAAGGAAAAAGAAGCTACTTCTTAAACATGACCAGCTAATTGTTTTGACTTTTTCTGCCTAACCACAATACAGGCGTTGATGTAGACAAGAAGTTAAGCACATATTGATTTTTAGTCTAGTAACCTTTTCATACAGACTGCTCACCTGCTTTCCTCAAATAACTACTCAAATAGTTAAGATTTGAAAAAACATGTAGGATTACTTTTATGATTCTAATGAATTCTGTTTCATTTATTGTTGGTTTTATTTTTCTTTGATGACAGTTGCTGCTTTTAGCTGTGGTCTTTTGAGTGGCTCTGCTTTGTGACTTGAAGCACTGCTGATTGCAAGAGCAGGAAGGAGGGAAATGTGCAAAATGAGATGTCTTGACAAAACAGGATGAATTAAATTAAGGTAAATTTAAGTACTGACCTTCGATTTCAACTCATTCAACAGAAATGCTCATATTATAATTTCTTAGTGGAAGAACCATCCAGAGAAGAATGGTGCCATCTGTTAAAGCAAGAAATCACAATTATATTCTTTTCTCTCTCCCCAGAATGTCAAATTATTTTGGTTGTTCCTTTGGAGCTCTGAAAAAGTTTAGGACTGCTTAGTGTCATCTCCTCTTACAGAGAAATTCAAATCAAACCTACTCAATAATTACTTTTGAAAACCCAGATCAGGTGTTTTCCCCCCTTTCTAAAATTATTATTATTTTTTAACAAAAATCTTTTTCAAGACAGGAAGATTTTCACTGACTAAAAGCAGAAATATTGGGAGTTCATTTAATTTCCTTAAATTTTTGATGTTTTAAATAGGAGTACCTCTAAAGAAGAGGAAAGAAAAAATTCCCTCTTATTAGTTTCTGATTGACATTTTTTTGCAAGGCTCTGTTGTAAAAACATGGGCACCTTAAAACAGCTGTATAAGTTAAAGAACTGTTTGGAAACCCAGTAATTGGAAGTGTCTGCAGGTTTCAGAATATGCTGCTCAGTTATCATTGAGGTTTGCTGCTTTCATTATACTTTAGTCTGCCAGTTGTATCTGATCCAAAAGTACAGAAACAGACTTGTTTAAACTCAGCCATTGTGTAGTGTTTGTGATGTGTGTATAATGAATTCTGAATGCAAATATATGCTGTAAAGTGAAATACTGAAAACCTGTATGACAAGCAGTAGGGCTGCACAACACAAAATATGGCTTTATAGCATAAATATTCACTTGTGTCAAAAATATAGGAGCTGTTCAAAACAGAGCATTCTAATTATGCACAGTTTGTTCCTCACTCAGTTTCAGCTACTTGAACTCTTTCATTTGAAGTGTTTGACCTTCACTACAAGAACAAAACTGAAAGAGTAAATATCTGACTCATAAGATTCCCCCCCACAAACACAATTCTGCAGCAGCAGAGTATTTTCCTCTTAATTGTCATATAGTTAGCTCCCTGAAAGCATTTGGAGACAATAGTTAGGTTGTATTAGTTTGGGATTTTTTTGGGGTTTGTTTCTTTTTTAATCTGAAACAAATAAAAATGCCACTCCCTGAATATGAAAAAAACATTTTATATCTGTAGAAACAAGAACAGCTTTTATCTCAGGCTGATTGATAATGTAAGTTAAGAAATGGTACAGTGAATGGTACAGGTGAGACACATAAGGTTATGGTTTTTAGGAACAATTTTAGAATTTGATATACAAGAGACTCTAAACTTTACTAGAGTCTCAAATAACTCTTTGTGCTCTCTTGAGTTGGTGCTCCCACTGTGTGTACAACTGATGCTCTTTTGGCATTCCTCTGAATTGCTGAGTTGCACCAGTTGTGTCTACAGTTGTTTGCAGCTTCAGATCTAGAGCTTCAAATTAGTGCCCGAAGGGCATTGTATGACATTNTTATTAAAAAAAAACACCAAAAAAAAAAAAAAAAAAAAAACAAAAAAAAAAAAAAAAAAAAAAAAAAAAAAAAAAAAAAAAAAAAAAAACCCAAACTAAAACAAAAGAAGAAACAAACAAATATGGAAGAAGCTAAGAAGAAATTAACCCTAAGGAGAAAAATCCAAACAGACTGCTCAGTTGACCTGAACTTAAATCAATTGTAGCAACTCATGTAACCTTCTTATTTGCATTTAAATTTAATGGCTTTGTCTTTAGTTTAGGCAGCTGAAGACACATAGTTCTTAAAGAGAAGGAAATGGACAACAATATTTCAGATCCTGACTGAAATGAAACCTGCAGAATATCCCACAGATAATAGAAAAATCAAAAGAAGAAAGTAAGACAGCAGCGTTAGTCTGCAGAATTTCTTGTCAACAGCTTGGAAATTTACCAATTACATTCAGTTCAAGCACCATGAACAACCTCAGTTTCTTATCCCTCTTTGCAATAAATAAATTCAGCCAGAAAGGAAAGGAAATAAAGCCTACCTGTTTGTTAAAAGACAGGCAGATAGACACCTGTGCTGCACAATTTAGCAAATATTTGGAATCAGTGGCAGACAGAAGACATGAGGACCAGATCATGCAGTCAATCACAGAATGAGAATATCCATAGTTGGAAGGACTCCACAAGGATCACAGAAGTCCCACTCCTGGTCTCTCCTCAGAACAACACCGAGCATCACACCATGTGCCTGCATTGTCCAAATTCTTCTTGGAATCAAGAATTCTGTCATATTTTTATGTATGCAGATAGCTTAAGGGCTAGGCTGTGTTGTTGCAGTGTAAGACAGTAGCAGCTCCTGCATTTTTTTTGATGCGTCCTGTAGGACAAGTGCTTGCCTACAGGAATACACAAATTCTCTCAGCTTCCTGCAACATTAGGGCTACAGAGATAAATATGGGTGGACTGAACACTATTAAAATGGTTCTCACATTTTATTTTGTAGGAAGAAACCACCTCAAGCCAGTCAAACTCTTCCCCCTTCGCCCCTTTTACATGTCTAAATATTGGCAAAGTTTACAATTTTTCAATGTTGTGCCTAATTTTCTAGGTAGTTAACTGAAAAGCAGATTGTAGGTACAGTTGGCACATCCAAGAACAGAAGTTCATTTTAAGTGAGTTGGAAAGTATTAACATTAAAACATGTAAACTCCCTTTCTGGGATATTGGTCCAGATACATGTTCTTAGATAAATTGCATTTAAAATTCAATCTGTGGCTATAACTTACTGGAAAAAGAATTGGTTTAATGTGCATTAGAATGCACATGAAAAAAGCATCCTATCTTTCATCACACTTTCATAAATACTGAAAAATATATTGCAAATTAAGACTATATGTATTGAAGGTCAGGGAACCATCTTTAACCAATCCTTTGAAGGAGACACCATGATATACAAAACTTTCTGAGAAAACAAGTTATTTCCCAAGAATTTTCCAAATTACAGTAATTCCAACCCCCTATGCTACATATTACAGAGTGCTGGAGTAAGAATTAGAAAAGGTACAGGCTAAATTTTCTAATTTTCTAATTTTGATAACTAAAGCTTCTTAGTATTTTTATGTGCCTGGAGAATTTTGAATAGAATTAATATACAGGTATGGAAGATCCCCAATCAAGGGAATTGTTCACTGTGTTGTCTCTGATGTCTGTACCGTCTGCAGCAAACTTAGACGATGACAGCAAAAGAATTTTCCTAATTCAACGATTTCCAAACTGTTTGTGAATGAGTTCCTCAGTTCTAATTATTGTTTCTGTACTAAGACACACACTTAAGTCTTCAAAGTTGTCAAACTATTTTCCCAAGAATTAAATTCAATGAAAAAATACAATAACTTAAACCAGAAATGCCAACAAAACCTGAATTTATTGTTGCACTTTATGCTTCTCTCCCCCTCTTAAGGGGTTGAAGCTGCAGAAAACATTCAGGAATTGTTTACGTGGATAATCTGTGTACAGGCAGGATTTTACTCTACGTTAAGTCTATTCATGGTAGACAAGAACTACAGAACAAGAGTCTGGGTGTGAGGCTGTTTTCCCAATTCACGCAGTAGTGTAGTGTGCTTTGGAAATGCTCACTTTTCGGAGGTTAATTTTTACATGCAGAGCTACTATTACGTTAAAAACTAAAATAATTCATTTTCCTAGCAATTTATCCCAAATTTTACTTCTATTCTTTTGCTTTCCAGGCATCTATTTATTTTAGGCTTGATTTAACATGTGAGGGTGTATGAATCCTTGTCTTGATGGACTCTAGACAGAGAGTGGGACTTGAAATCATATTTATGGTGCAGGTTTTCTCTACTTTTTTACAACAGTTCCTGTTTTCATACTACCTCATTTTCTCTTACAGAGTGCTTTTGTGTTCATAGGAAATGTTCAGCCACAATGTGGTTGCTGCCTTCTTTCAGCATAATTGACAAATTCATTTCCTAGAAGACCATTTCTTCTAAAATCTTTCTTTATGTATTAGTTCCTTTCATTTTTTAAAACTTATTTATATACCTGCAATATTTGGCATCATCTTAAATACAATATTTTTTCACTTTCTTCTCCAGACAATTCATCAGTTTCTGACTTTTTTCTTCTTTGCAATGTATCTGCATTCCCAGGAAAAGACACCAATTATTTCCCAGGGATATCAACTATTTTTTTTCTTAATTTTCCTTTCATTTTATCTGAAGATACTTACCATATTTACTGTCATGCCAGTGTACACCCATGTAAATCTTTGCAAGCCTTTACATTTTGAATATTTTTTATTTACTTGTATTTACTTTTTTATTATTATTATTTGAGGTAATTTTAACATAAATATATATATTGCATGTTTTTTTCTCGACAACTGACTTTCATTATCAGTATTTTTCGTCTTATTGCCTCTCTATTATGATAGTCATAGAAATTACATTTGTATTTCCTCCAAGCATATCCACTGGGTTTCCACCTACTAGGCCATCTAGGCCATGTACTTTTCATCCCTCCTTTTTTCTCTGATGAAAAATAGTTATTTCAGTTGGAGTCCTTCTGTAGAAATGAACTGGTTATTGGAACAAAATTGCTTCTAATTTGTTTTGACTGGAATAACTGCTCCTGCTGCTAACTTCACTCTTTATGTTCATCAGTCATTCCAAGTTTTTTATGAAATCGGCAATGATGTTAGTCACTATTTTCATCAGTGTAATGGAGATTGGACTTTACCCTTAAATCTTAAGAGTACATTGCATTTTTCTCTCCTACACTCAGTGCACTTTCCTCAAGACATCACCTGCTCTCTTTTCTATTTTACTTATTCCATCCTATTTATTTTACTTCTGTGTTATACTTCAGTGAGCAAATGCCTTTGAATTTTCATTATTTGTAATTCCTTTTCTCAGCCTTGTGTCCCATGATTAGGCTTTACATAAATAGGTACAGGCCAGTTTTCAATTGTTTCTTTATAAACTTGATAGCACTGACCATGACTATTTTTCAGAATCTTCATCTTTGAAATATTTTAATCAGAGCTGTGGGTTACATTATGTAGTGCACAAGAATCCTACTGCAGTTAACCATATCTTAAACATTGCCAGAAAATTCCCTGTGATTCCAGCATTTTATCCAGAAAAATAAAAAATATTGTCTCAGAAAATAAAATGCAATATCTTATTTATTTACAAAGCAAATGCCAAGCAGATATTCTTGCACTGTAGAGCTCAAACAGAAAATTCAATTTGCCTAACTCATATCTAGGAACACAGACATGGGAGAGTGCTAGAGGGCAACACGAAGGACATAACAGAATAATCCTTGCATCAGTTGGTCCAGACATTCCTGTAGGATAAAGAAGAGGGAACAATAAAAGTTTGAATTATCCACAACAATGCAATTGGAGTATGAGTCTCGGTGCGTGGAATACAAAACAGGTAATGATGAATTGTGGGACAACATTTCCATTGGGGGGTTCTAGTGAAGGCGTGAACTGCACAGCTAAAAGCATTATTTTCAATATGCTTATCTATTTTTTGTCTTACATAATTCATGGTTCCAGTAACATCCAAGCTACAGCACATTTGCATTTGCATTTTCTTCTGTTTGACTAGAGGACAGGGCAAATACATGCAAATAAATGTTCATTTTTTTGGTTTATCTCTGTTCTCTTGCTCTTCATTTGTCATGAAATCAAATAACTTGACATTTTGACAGCCAATAATATATTCTTATGGGTAAAAGTCAACTGATTAAAAAAAGCCCTTACCTGACTTTCACTGTCTTTCAGCTAAGAGTGTTTCTAGAATAAAGAAATTCATGACAGTAGATTCTTAAAATTTCTACAAATTAATTTACTCCCATATCATTCAGGTATGCTGTGATGTCATTCCTGTAAATAACAGTATATGCTCATGCTTTTTGTGCAACGATTCTTGAATTTTGATATATATTTGGCTGTCTCCCTGTTGTTTCACAAAGTTTGCCTGGACATGATTTGCAAACTCAAGTTGCTTTTCCTAAATATCTCTGAGAAAAAAATTGGAAGGTGAAAGAACTTACAAAATTGATATGTGTAACATTACACAGATTAAAAAATCTGGATGCACTGAGGTGGGGATGCTTTCTGCCTCAGATAAGGACTTGCTGAGTCAGAGAGAACAACTGTGATTAGGATGCTGCAGGGTATATCTGAGATGATAAAAATCCTCAGGTGCTTCACTCTGAGGAACATCTTATGTACTCATAGAAAGCAGTCGCTCAATAAAATAAAAAGCATTTGGGAAAAACCAGAACATCTTGTTTGCATACAGATTCAGGTTTTTTCTTCTCTTGAGAAATTTATTTTTTAGTTTAAACTAATTCTTCCCTTTCCAATTTACAAGTTCATAGCTCAAACACAAAACTGGTAACTCACAGAGAATTAGATGGGAATCTTTGACACAAAATAAGATAGTTCAGACTTGACCGACTCTGCCACTGTACCTTAGTGCATCTTCTTGGCCTTTGTAACCCAGTGTAATTTCTCTTGTCCTAATTGCTTCTTTCTCCTTTCCCTTCTGATATTTCATTCTTTTCCCTTGAGATTTCCTCACTTTCCTTCATTTAATTTCTTATATAGTACATACAATACTTCTACAGCTTTTATATCACTGTAGTATCTCAGTATCCTTCCAGCTTTGTGCAATTGATTTTTTCCTAATCTCTTTTCTCTCTTCTTTTTCTCATTTTGGTTTCCTTTTCCTCTCCTTCTGTTTTTTATCCCTACTTTATCTCTTATTTATTTTCCTTCTCCTGCTGCTCTTCATCCTCTGTGGTTGCCCATTTTCTCATCACTCCTACTATGCCACTGATTTCTTCTACCTCATTCTCCATCCCACTCTTTCTATGTTTTTTCACAGTTGTTTTCTCTGAAGCCTCCTGGCACACACTGTATCTCCTCTGCTTGAAATTCTTCTCCTCTGTCGTCTACTTTCCAGACTTTTAAAAAGTGATCTTAAACCCTTGAAGCCTTTCCAAGAGAGGACATTTTTGAACACATTATTTCTTTTTATATTTCCTATTATATAGAACTGGTTTCTCAAAATCAGTGTTTTGAGGAAGAAGAGGAAACCAAATATATAGCAAAATTTCACAGCCTGGAGAAATAACGCCAAATCTCTTTACCTCTTCAACTCAGAGAAAACAATTGTCTGTGGTCATTACAATGACAAAAAATAAGTTCATTTGAAACCAATTATTTTCTTTGTATTACTAGTGGAGCCAAAAGCAAAAGAAAATTTCTTGGTTTTGGGACTGATATGAACAATTACATGTGCAGATGAATCTGTTCACTTCAGGTCATTGCAATACTGATATTGATTGTCCAAGTCATTGCAATGTAAGGCCATTCATTGCTTTACTAATCTTTATCACTGTTTGTATGGCAATAGCTGAATTTAAATACAAAGTAATAGCAGTGTAAACAGAGTGCAAGCAGTGTCAATACCACATTCAAGTACTGCTCAGCAAGACATGGGAAATCAAAACAATGGGAAGTTGAACTTGTTAAATTGAGAAATAAATCAGAAATAGAACATGAAAGGCTGAAAAATTATAATTTTCTCTCCCTCTCCTGCCTCACCCTGCAATACTTTCTGTCTGCTGACTTACCCATTAAAAGTTAATTTTTTTATGCTTTAAAGTGAGCAAAGAATTCACTCTTATTCAGTGGAGCCCTGATATAATTTAGTCCTTCTGGCATTGCATTTTGTACAGATCATAATATGCATCTGCAGTGATAGCAAATACTTTTGCCAAGATCCTGAATCTGGCTGTTAATGAGAATTTCTGCTGTAAAAAATACAGCACTTTCATACACTATTCCTTGATTCTTAAAAGGTATCCATCCTTAAAATTTAAAAAAATAGTAATGCCGGAAAACAAAGAGAAATATTCATGGTACAAGCACCAGATCCTTGAAGAAAGGTAAAATTGCTCCTAATTAAAATACCCCACATTCAAATAGCCCTGGACTTTCTCACGACAACCTCTAGGTCTTAAAACAGTAGAATTCTGAACTTATTATTTTGTTTTGACTAGGTGTGACCATTCTCCTCAAAACAAAAGCTTATTCTTCCTACCTAGAATCCAAGCTTCTGATACACAATAAAAAAATCTGAAAACCCGCACAACCTTACTGTAGAAGCTGTAAATGCTTCTACAAATTATTTTATGCTAAAAATGCTAAAATAAGGACAATTCTACACTAGCCTTGGTCACTGACATTAAAGTTAAGGTTTATTTTCTGATGGGTTAAAAAATTATTGTGGTATAATGGATATGAGAAATGCTCAAGGAGGGGGTATGTGTGAGCTTTTTTTAAGGCAATCAACCACACACAGTGGTATCAATGGATTTCTGCATAACTTGATGGTGAGGAGGCTTATCCATGGCATGGGAGATTTGAGTTGAAGAACCATTTTGAGACTCTATATTTTTAACTAATATGTCTACTGCGTTATGCTAGAAAGGGGTTTCTCTTCCTGTTATTGTCATCACCCTTTTTCCTCTGGTAAGAAACTGTACTGAATTAATTGGATTAGCAGAGGGAGGCTGCAGTTTTCCCCCTCCTCTTCTCAATTTCCTTTTCCTTCTCTGACTGCCACAGAATGAGGTGTAAAATTTCCTTTTGCTCAACATCTTCTCCATCCTGGTTATTCCACATGAAATGAGAACATAGCTGGCTCCAGCGTTATTTGCTCTAAAAGGCGACAGCTCTCTACCTCTTTTATTTCAGGAGAGACCCACGTAGAGTAAATCTTAAAGGAAGAAAGAAAGGTGTCTAATAATCTAATATAATGTAATCTAATATTGTATTTCTTTACCTTCAAGAGATCTCTGTACCTTCAAAAGGGAGAAGTAATCTTCAAAGGATTGTTTCAGGATCATTTTCTGGATGTCTCCATCTCTGATAACATCTCAGATAATTGAAGTCACTGTCTTGTCTCTCTTCTACTTTCAGAATAGTTTTAGTCCAAGCAATGGTTCCTATGTTTTTTGCTGTATCACATATAAAATGTCTTTTTTTTCTTCTTTTTATGTCCTTAAAATAGTAATGTCAGAGAATTCAATGGTCTTGTGCTTAAGGCATCAGGACATCTGGATTTTGTCCCAATTTTCCAGAATCAATATAAAGGGATCAATATTGATTCTCAGCGGATTAATAAAGTAACAAATAAACCAAACTATTTTAAAGTCTTTTTAATAACTGATAGAAAGACAACCTAGTATAAAGATATATATTTTTGTATTTTTTTAAGAATTGTGGCAACATCTGAAATAAACTGTTCAGACTTTCCAGCTTAAAAAATACGTCCAAATCTAAAGAATAGATCAGTGTTTGCCTTTACTTTTATTTAGAGTTAGAATAACTTGAATTTCAGTGGTATTAGGGCCACTGAAAATATCAACACTCTAGGTACTCAAGTTAGCTCTGTCTCAGAATTTAGAATACAAAAGATTTTATAAGCAACTTAATTATTTCATGATCACAATTAGTTCATGTAGCTTATAGAAAAAGCACAGGCCCCTGTTATTGAAAACTACCAGATTTGGCTGGTAAAATTATTAAGGATTTGTTCTCTGTTAATTAAACTAAATGGAGACCATATCATATTATTAATAAGAACAATAAATTATTGAAATACAGTATCTTTTACATTACAAATATTATTGCTTTTTTAAATAACATATTAACATTAATAAAATACAAAAAGGAACACAAGAATTGGAGTTAATGTGGGGTTTTTTTCCAGCTTCTGAGTTTCGGCACATTTTATAATTGTATCAAGGTCATCAGCTCTCAGATAATGTAGCTAAAATCGATTTCTGAATAGTCGCCTGCTGTGCTTGATGTCATTTTTTGTCCTTATAAAAGACAAAAAACTCCAGGAAGAAGGTAAAAATTCTTGTTTTTCATAAGATATTTTCTTTTTATGTCCTATTGTCGCCATTCTTTTACTTGCAGATTTGTTTATCTGATAATCAACCCAGAAGAAAAGTTAACTTTTCCTGAGTTTAATGTTCCCTTCTAGAAACCTTACATAAATATATCTGACAATGCCTTTTTGAATTAATGGTTGTGTGTGCTGAACAAGAAAATTTTCACAACCTTTTTGAGTCTTTATTTTTTTCATTTTATTGTGCTGTTTTTGTGAAATATCTATTTATGGTTTGATTTTTTCATAAACCAAAAAATCTCTTTGGCAAAAGGAGACTGATCCCCAAATAAATCAGCATTCAGAATTTTATTTAGTCAGGAAGCCAAAAAATAATGCATAAAGTAAACAATTTTAAAATAAATTTAATTGTGTTTTTAAAAATAGTGACTCAAAAGCTCAAAAAGACATTGCCCTTCTTTTTTCCTCTTCCTTCTGCAGGAAATGGAAATTGACTTCAGTTCCTTCATTACATTAATTGTTGCAGCACCTTGCTACCAATAAACTTCCACCTACTCTCCTGGAGTGAGATGGAAACACTTGCAAAGTCAGAACACACAACAAGCCCAGTTTAAGGCAACATCTGGAAAATGTTTATTTCACAAGTTATTTCTGCTGCTAATTAAACAAGTTAACCTAAAACCAGAAGCTTCCAGAATATTAGGAGTGTGCTAATGAGTCCTGGGGAACGGCAACAACAACACTCTTGTGACATGAAGTAAAAGTAAGATAATAAGGGACTGGCAAGAGAACTGAAGCTGCAAAAAGAAGTCATGAAAGAGTCTTTAAAGTTATACCAGGGAGCCATAGAAGAGAAGAAAGAACCAATCTGAATTTTGGAAGAAAATGAAAGAGAAGACCAATGACTGCTTGAAGATAAAGGAGTGTGAGAAATTGTTAGGAGTGAGGTTCAGGCAAACACATTTAGCAGGTGAATTTTATTTGTGCAATCAAAATTTGCATACCTCTGATTCTAAAGTTAAGGACAATGTTTGTAATAAAAAAAATAGAAAGTATTCCTCAAAGCAGCTCTGACAAAGTTATGTCAAAACTATTAGTGTCAGTTTTCAGAGGGGTATTTTGTTTGAAAAATGTTAACCCTATGCATATGATGCTAAAAGTTTCTGGGTACCAGAGTTGTGATTCTCATAACTGACGTAAAAAAATGGAGTAACAAGGCAAAATATTTTCAGTACAAACCTAAGATAAGACATCAGAAACAATGGAAGGGATCTGTTTTTTCACATCTCTCTGTTTACTTGTTTGAAACAAATACCATTACATCAACAGAATCTCATTCTCCTAGGAAAATTTAAATGTTTATTGGCATAGTAATTTGGGGAAAGTAATTTTAAAAATAATCTAATTTAAATCTGTGATAGAACAAGCCACTTTTTCTTTGTAATCAATAAAGGAAATATTTTTAAAGTCAGAGGTGAGCAAGTGCCCAAACTACACATCTGGATTATATTGGAATTATCATATACAAAATCTGTTAAATTTTATACAGAAAATAGAAACATATGTTTCTATTTTTTTGTTTTTCTTTTTCATTAAAGAAAGTTATAGGTCTTTTTAATCACCTTTTTATTCATTCAAGAAAATTTTGCTCTTCTACTTCTTTCTGCAAAAGTTTAATTGTGTGAGAACTGCATTTATTTCACTTAAATTTTGATTTCATAGTTCTGAAAATAATGTATTAATAACACTAGCATCATTCAACCCTTTTATGAGTTACATTTTATACATTTTATAAGTTGAATTTAGAAGATAACAAAAAAGCCTCTCCTGTGCTTTTTCACAGCAGGCTTAAATAGACTGACATCACAGGAGAAGAGCAGTCTCTCTCCATGACACCTTGAAATATCCAGTTACCATAGTATCCACAATTTTAAAAGGTTGGTCATTCCAAACCATTTAGTAGGTGCATGAAGGAACTAATCCAGAGTGTGTTTAAATGCCTCAGTGCCCTATTGTTCCATGTAATAGCAAGTTTTACAAGATAATTAGGGCTTTATTTAAATGCTTGGTCTGTTACTGTTTCCATTGTAGCATCTTGCATGGAAAAAAATTTACTACAAGGTGGAAAAACAAGCAATAAGTTATTTTTGAGGCTATTTATAAGTACAATTTTTAAAGCATATGAGCCCAGAAAACTAAAATAATTCTTTGTTTTTCTGTTCAATTCTGACAATATATTTCAAAGGTTCTGTCTGAGTAATCTTTTACAGATAGCTCTAAGCAAACTGAGTGCATCTCTCAGACAATTAGGAGCTACATATATTTTCAAAGCTTCCTATCCTATTTGGTGATATTAATTTTCAAATCCAATAAGAAGTATTTACCTAATTAATTGTTATCTGCTTTATACCTTTTTACTTCAATCACTAGATTAATATCTTGGAAAAGGACAAACCATTTGATGCAGAAGATTATGGGATATCCTTCAGAGAGGTGATTATAAGGAGAGAGCTGGATGGCTCCACAAAGTAGGATCCTGCAGACTTGCAGGAAAAGGGCAATGAATAGGAAGAAAGATTTAATAAAATGTTCTGAATGGTTGAAAATATTACTGGAAGTACTGAAGAAGTTGCTTAGCATCCATACTTTAGAAGCATGATGAAAGATTAAAGTCAGTGGAGAAAATGCACTGATAGCATACTGGCTTAAAGAAAATTTTTGTAGTAAAAGCTAGAAAAAGCTTGATATCTTTACATTATCAAAGTGAAAGTAAAATAAAGTCTCAAATGCTTTAAATTAGTAACTTCATAGTAACTTCTCAACAATGGCTAAAGAAATTTAAGAGATGCTAGTTGGAGAAAATTAAACCAAGTTGGTAGAAACTAAACTGAGACAGATTCGAATTTTATGACAAGATACATATTTTTGATCATGCAGGCTGGTAATTGTTGCAACATCTGCCAAGGGAAATTTCAAATTCTTTACCTTTTGATAGCTTCAAGTTAATGGGGATGTAATTTGTCAGCATCATATTTTGCCTAACAGAAGTACCTGGGCTCAGTTTCTATACCATCTGAGGAATGACATTGTAAAGGTGCTACTAGACTTTCATTTTATTTTAAAAATTAAAGGCCTTGAGTTAGATTGTGAAGTCCTGTCTTATACATGGACATTAGAAACATCCTTGGTCTTACAAAAGCTTACAAAATTCCTTTATTTTATACATTTTGTAATGAATGCACTGACAATGTAGCAGAGATTAAGAGCTATTGATAGAATGTCCAAAGTAAATTGGGACAAATTGATAACCAATTTACTTTTCTTAGCTTACTGATAGGAAAGTAAGGCTGGAGCTTTCAGCCCAGTGGTCTCTGGAAAGAGGAAAGAGCTGGGGCTGCACCACAAGGTTAGTTGCAAATATTTGTTGAACTAAGCTGGTAAGAGTGAAATTGAGTCAAACTTTTCTGAGAGCTTAGATGAGTGCTCATCTCCAGGTACTACAGAATATCAAAGATATCTGACCCCATCTCAGTTAACCCACACAGGAAAAGTGACTGCCAACATTTTTTCTGATACTGGCTTGCAAAAAAACTGCAAGCCCTATTTTTTTTTTTAATTCTGCCAAAAAATCTATCAAGTTAGGAAAAAACTTTGCTACAAAAGTGAAAATTTCACTTAAGTGTTTAACTCCACTGTTTCAGTCTAATTTAACCTATGGATATATTAATAATTTGTGTTTAAAAGACAAGAAAATATTCAATTCCCACAACAGAGAGCAGGAAAGGGCCATTATTTACCATGGACTCTTGGCTTAATCATGATAGAGATGGTAAAGGGCTTTCTCACTAGAGGCTGGGATGCTGAGCTCTGCAACTAGGTCTTCAACATCTGCTTGGATACACTGAAGTGCACATTAACAAAGGCAATTTGTACTGGGAAGTGTAAGTTTAATTTGTTCCTAGTTTAAAGCAAAATAATTGTATAGAAGCTCATAATATTATACCATCCATGCATAAAAATTATAGAACTAGTTATGCAGAAAGTTCAATTCCTATTTTAGAGCTCTTGGACTGTGTAACTTAAACTGTGTTTATTACATGCAGCACAGTCCTGATCAAGCATGTAAAAATGTATTGGTATGCCTCTTACACAGAAGAAATATAAAATGTGTGCTTTTTGCTGTAAACTATTCAAAACCTAATTAAAATATTACACAGGAAATAAAACAGACTTTCTCTTTTGCAATTGCTGGATATGAAAGGTAGAGACAAGTGACCACAAAATTATTTCAGTTGACCTCAGGTTGTCAAAATCATAAACACAACTGAAATATAAAATCCTGCTCTATAATCAAGGCACATATTCTGAATTTCAAAGTACCTGGCAGACGAAACAAGTCTGTATCTGGCTTTTGGGACAAATGAAACAAACCTATGGGCTTCCTCACGTTTTGCCAAGTTACAACAGCTTCTTAAGGGATGCTCTCTCAACCCGGAATTTCAGCAACACAAAAACTCTTAAACACACAAATTGACTCCTTACAAAAACTCATACTGAGCTTGTTGTTGCTGGCTAAGGCAAGTTCTCAGGTGTGTACTGCTGACCTGTGAGGGTTTCTTCATACATTGGGAGTAGCTAGTTGTCTCTTCTGGGAAGGAAATATAACACACATGCACTGTAAGAGTCAGGAACTCAAGTCTGATCTTTACATTGTAAGCATCTAATATGTTCAAGTGCCTTGAAATTATAGCAATCTTAGAACTCCTTTTTCCTCATACTATAAACACAAAAAAACCCTGACCATTGTTTCAGAGGCCTAAATTTAATAGATTCCAGTTTCTTTTGATGAGGGGTTTTCAAACCTCACAATTTCACAAACATCAGGAAGTTTGACTGATGACTACCTGAAAGAGGAGTGAGTGACTAGTGGTATAAACTGGATAGCAATTAGAGAGGACTGGCAGATGGCAGCTGAGCACCGGACTGGCAGTGGGAAACCGCAGAGCAGACAGCAGTGCTTACAGTCATGACAGATTGCCTGACTGGAAAAAAAGCTTGAATTCTCTTGTGTTGTTTTCCCCAGTGTTTTAATGGTCGACACAGAAGTTCAAATTTAGCTTTACATCCATCTTTTGGAAAGATAATCTAAATTGAATATTAAACATACAGTATCTTTATGTATCCTTTTCTGTTGTCACAAAGTAGCCCCTTTCTCCTATGACTGTGATTATTAACAGAAGTCTACCATGTCTCAAGGAGTATAAGTCCACTGTGTTACTTCTAAAAATATTAAGCCAATTAAAATACATAAAAGAAAGTAGCACATAAACTTGAATATTCTCTAAAAGTGTAATTCATTAAAAAATTATATTTTTTTCACCCACAGACCTCATTTCACTGCTTAATCCAGATAACCTTAAATCAGACCTGGACTCCATCCTCCCCAGTCCTTTGAAATATAAATTTATCCCTAAGGTCACTTGTATAGACTGAAGAAAGAGACTCCAAACCTTCTCATAGTTATGTCACCTTTGTCCAGTGGACTTTATTAATATTACAGTACTTTTTGGTGTTCCCATTTGAATAGAAAAATGTTATTTGCACTGTTAACCATCCTTCTATTTTTTTTTTTAAATAAATCAATTAATGCTCTCCTTAATCTTATGCATTCTTGTGTGATGAAAGTCTCAAAATGACCTTTGCTGTTTCCAAAATCAAGTGAAAAATAGCAGCAGTTAGGATAGTTCAATGAATATTGGACTACGAGTCTGACACTGTCATCACATTTGATTTGCCTGTATCAGAATTCAGGGGCTATCAGGAAGCCTTTAGCAATCCTCTCATAAAATAATTTTGCATTCCATATTCAGGTCTATTTTCACTCTCCAAAATCTTAAATGTTAATTCTCTTATTATTGCCTTTTAGTTCTCAATTCTATTGAATAGCTAATTTACAAAACTTTTCTGACAATATTCTTGTCCAACCTGTAGATAGTACAAGTCATGATTACTGCTTTAACTTATTATTCTCTCTCCTTCCTATAATGTATTATTTTCCCAGTGACGCTGTTAGGTTTTGTATCACTTTGATGCTAAAGATCCTTGAATTAGAATACAAATGTGTCATTTGTTTCTCTTTGACTTTCTTAAATACCTTGCCAGTTGGAAACAGATTTTCACTAATTATATTGCCCTAGTAGATGCTACTGCCATCAATATTGCAAACCTTTGCTGTCCATTCTGCTCATTTATGCCACTTTATCCAATGCTATGTCTTTCCTAAAAGGACATATTCTTTCCTATAAAATAAAATAAAATAAANAAATAAAATAAAATAAAATAAAATAAAATAAAATAAAATAAAATATGAAAACAAGAAAAAAAGAGAATATTTTAAAATTTCTGATCAATAGCTACTGTATTACTGAATTTATAAATTATATTTATGATTCATTAGATGAATTTATAATGCTTATAATTTAGCACATGGTTTGTGGCATGCTTATATCTTTAATTAAATTAAGCTAATTCAAATAAAATTTCTGTAAAGATATAGCTTAGGAATTTGAAATCTCATTTCTGTTAAGAGTTTATGATTCTTGTTCATGGTTCAAAATTTCCATCATATAGAACTGTGCAAAATTGTTTTAGATGAAAATAAGGAAAAAAATTGTTCAAAGTTTCAAGAAAGAAAAAAGTTGGAATTATTTTTATAGTACTCTCCAGACTGGAAAGTAAAAGCAACCCTGAAATACCTTAGCAACATATTTTGCTAGGCAAAAAGCCCCTATTCATAAAATTGCTTCTTATGAGCAAATGCCAATTCTCTGTTTTAGAATAACCACAGAAGTACAAGCTCTCAATTACTTTGGTCTGAATTTTATAAGCATCTTATATTTGAACAGCAAGCTACATAAGCAAGACACATTTCAGGCCTATTTCTTGCTTGCATCTAAGTGCATGCCAGGAGGTTTTGTAGGCACACAAATTGATCTGGTACGTCTATAAAATCTCTAGACATCTAGTATTTCCTGTAGATGTGGCCTTTCATCTTCATTTTCTGTCTGTTAAAAATCTTATCTTTTAAGGAAAGGCTTTAAAACATTCAAACAATTTATGACTGAATGAAAAAATATATTTAAGTCAACGTTTACTCCAAGAACACATCATGTCTTTGACAGATCTTGTCCCTGAAAAATAAATAATTGGTTGACAAATAATTTGTTCCGTGTAAAAACACAAAACATTGTGCAGGTGGGGAATTTCTCTACCTCAGATTTCCCTTGGATTTTGTCCCAGAAGAAAGACATTAGGCATCTTGCAGCCATATGCAGAAAATGAAAGGCTTCACCTTCACTAAAAACAGAAAAGAACAAAATGACAAAGCACAACCCTAACCTCATTATAACTTGGTATTACAGACTGTGTATCTTGTACATTGCACAGATTTTTACTCTGAATCTAAAACAATTTTACTAAAAGGCTGCTCATCACCTTTACAAGAACACATGGATTAACTAGGAAGGAAATTAATAGAGTATGATCAATCCTATAAACTATAGTCACTGGAAAGAGCTGTAGTACGGATCATGCTGTGAAAGACAGAGACATAAAATTTACCTTCAGGGCAATGAGTAGAGGTACCAAGGCCATTGAGTGCAGAAAGATCTACTTGCTTACTCTTAGCAAGAAAGACATACCCTTTCTCAGCCTCAGTTTGGGTTGGTTTAAGCCTTTATTCTCTCCACACAAGCTTTTCTGTAGCTTTTTTTCCCAGGTAATTCAAACTTAAAATTAAACCATTCATTGTAACTTATGGTGGAATTTCATATAAATGTGCCAGTCTGATTCTTCAGCTCTGTGAAGGAGATAAAAACTGGTACATTTCATTTTCATTAGATGACATACTGAACTTTTTTGAGGCTTGTTGTCTTCCCTATCCTTCATTTTTACACTTTAATGTTAGTTTTTTCCACACTACTTCAAGTTTTCTTTTGGTAGACAATGTGACTGTATTATTTTTAGGAGTCTTTTTTCTACTTTTTAATCTCTTGCTGGACAAGTGTTTGACTTGTGGGAAATAAAGAGGCATATCAAATCTTAATAAAAGTTAAAGATTAACAGTACCAAAATAACAATAGAATATTAAAAAACAAATTGATAAAGCACACAGAAGTTAAACTCCTATTGTATGTTTCTCTTCCTACTGCAATTTTCCCTCTTGTTTTCTTTTCCCAAGATACTGACACATAATGTTTCCCTCCATTCATTCTGCTGCATTCATTTCCAGTTCCTAAATTAAAGATGCAGCTGTGTGGTGTAACTCACACCCAGAGGGTTTTATATGGCCATCTTCATTCCACTGAAGATTGGCAGGAGATGATAGGGAAGTCTGGGGAAATGCTGTAATTTTTGTTTGCCCCGCTACTGCTATGCTTTAAAAAGCCCATATCTGGCCAGGAGCTGCTTGAGCAGATAAACTTTGTGTTCATCTAGGCTCTTTGTGAGTTCCTGTGCTTTGTCCTGAAATATGCCTCCTACCCAAAAGTATACACCAACATCGCCCTACATTTCCTTATTGTGGAGGGATAAAACTTATGCTGACAGGTTATCTTTCATTTGGAAAAATGTACAAATAGGTTTTTAAAATATTTAAATAGAGTGAGCTATTTTAGATAGCCCTTCCTTTCTTATCTGTAAACCTGGAACCACAGTTCCCTTGAGTTTCTGTACCTTGTTTCAATTTCAAAAAAAAGGGTACTAAATTTTTATCCCTTTATATAGGCTGTGAAATCTTCTGGAAGGTTATTGGATTTATAGGTACTTTTTAAGAATAACTGATGAGAGAGATAGAGTGGATGTGATGAGAGAAGTCAGTTTGTCATGCCTAAGAGTCATAGAAGATAAGCTGGATGTTACTGCAGTCCTCTGGAAAGATAGTACCAAAGGGAGATTTCTTCTTGAAACTTCTTATATAAATTTAGGAAAGGATATTTAAATTATTTTAATAATAAGAAACTAAACTTTTGCAGTTATTCTTCTTTTGGCCAGTGTGAGAATATCTTATCACTCACTCCATCCCTACATACTTACAAAGAAATAACAGCCTTGCAATGCATGTGTTCAGTACAAATTTTATTGTGCAATGGAGAGCAGCAAGTTTTTATAAACAGAAAACATATTTCTTGTGGAATAGCTAATGCTGTCTCCATCATCATTCTGCATTGAAAATTATCTCTCATTTAATTATTATTCCTTTTTCATACTGACCATCTTCATGTAAGAGCAGCACAACCTTCACTACAGGGAAATCACTGAATTTCCAGAGGAAACATGCTGGGTTGTTAACTCTATAAATATGCATAAATTTTCCACACAAATTTTGCTCAGCTCATAAAAGAAAATGAGCAAACCATTTGTTCCTGGCTTCCAGATTCAATATATGGCTAAATACAAAATAAAAATCTTTGTTTCATTTAATGTGATCTCATATTTATTACAGTAAAATTAATCTGGATTTTAACAGAATTTATTTGTCAAGCCTGTCAAAATCACCATTAGTCTAATATCTTTGTAACTGTTCAGAAGTAAAAATATAGAGTATAGTCAAACTTCACAGTTTTTAAAAGTGCCATTAGTTATAAACAATATAACAGCTTTGTCCATTAAATATTATAAATATGTTATGAATAGAAACAGAGAAAACTCATAATTTTTTCATATCTATTTCCAGCAAAAAATTTCAAGCTCATATCTGGCTTTATGCTTTTCATCAGTGATCATGGATTTGTATCACTGACACCTGTCTACAAAAAAAAGGAGTGAAGAAGCAATCGGAAGAATTTTTTTTTAAATCCTCTCTCACTATCTAACTTATGGTAGCTGACCACAGACACATTTTCAGTCAGCATTCTATAATTTTGAAGCCAGACACATCAAGCCTTAGCTGCAAAAATGTTTCATTCTTAGGAGTAATAGTGTAACACAGCCAACAGAAACTGCATTGTCTGGTTTATAAAGATAAGATAACAAACAAAATTTTAAAGATTACCTAAGCAACACCTGAAGTCTATAACTATATTGAAAGCATAAATGATGAAAAAAACGCAAACAACTATATATATATATATTATATATGTATAGATATATTTACGCATGTGCACACCAGTGATTAAGAAAGAAGAGGCAGCATATTGGAGGGAACTCAGAAAAGGGAGTCATTAGGGAGAGGCTTACTTGCCTATACACTTACTTTTTTCCAGCACAGTGTATCCTTAATATCTGAATAATTATATACTAGCCTGCAAAAACTACTATAAAATACACAAAAATAGTGTCAGGAAGATAGACTGACCATATAACTTGTTAAGTCTATCTCTAGATGTTTATTTCTATGAATATCACAGTCAACTAGAATTTCACTGGAAAATCTAAGAATAACTACAGATAAGTAAACTATCAAATTGATGCCTCATATTCATATTTTCAGGTTCACTATGTAATATTAGAATAAAACCAAAAAGTTTGTATCTCTTATTCAGACTCCTTCCAGTTAAGGGACAAATATTGGTCTTGAATAAGACATACAGGGGAAAAGAAAAAGTTATTAAATCATTCTAGGTTTTCCACTAGAATTAGAGGCATTCCAAATAAAGAGTCCAAAATTCTCATATACTGATATATCCTGGTGGAATTTTGCTGTTCCCTCAACACTCAAGTCAGAAATAGAGATAAGTATTGAAATAATATGAAAGAGCAGATATTCTAAGTTTTCCAACTTGTTGTGTGTTTGTCAGTTTTGGGGCAGCATCACAGGCTCCTCTCTGGATTCAGTGGTGGGTCTGCTTATGCCAGTGCCATTTATAGCACACTGGTGGCAGCTTTGGAGCAAGCCATGGATTTACCTGCCGACTTCACTTGGCACCCTGAATGGACCACTGGCGTGAAAGGAGAAAGTTGGTGATGTTGTGCAGTAATCAGGAATGATCAATCACAGGATGTTCTTGAGAAAATGAGAGGCTTAAAGAAGATAACAGAGTGTGCTTACAGAAGTTCCCCAGCATGTGAAGCAATGCAATAACCAACAGAGAGTAAGTGGTTGGACACTCCAGCAGCTCTTAAAATGTGATACAACTATCACTTGTAGCTTATGAGTGATGATAAAATTTACAGGCTAAAATAAGAAGCTGTATGGATAAAAATTATAGAGATATTACCCAGCTGCTTGCAAGTTTTGATGAAGTAGCTATTACTGCTGTTGGAAAGGTGGAGGCCAAATGAAATATTTGTAGAAGCAAAGGATAAATGCTCATTTTCTGAGTAGTGGCACCAGAGACACTTTAGAACATGGATTGTGTGTAGATTTCATTTTATCTCAATGCTTAATAACTCTATGTTAAGAGATCAAAGTTACTTTTGATAGGACAAGAACAGGCATGAAATTTTATTTTCAGGCTTTGCACATGGATTTATATTGAGAAAATAGAGATACAGTGATGAGTTTGCATAAAACCTTTACCGTTGAACATAACAAAAAATTTTCTTGCTGTTGTGTTTTCTTGGCATGTGCTCTTGTGGCATATATATTGTTATGCCTTCCAATATATATCCATATCCAAAGAATAAAAAGTAACATATTTTTTGCTACTTCTCATAAGCATTACATTTCCATCCCAAATAGTGAACATTTGTTTCAAAAATACATTTGGATGTAATTTTCATTTTAATAAGATGGTGTTTAAGTGTTTCCTAATTTTTGTTATTTTGCTCTTCTTTCAGTATTTTTCTCCATGGAGGGAATGTTTTGTTACTAGAAAATTACAAGCAAAAGTATTGACATAAATTCAGAACAAGATCATGCTTTTTATATCAATGTAAAATAAACACTTCCCGGAAGCCTAAATCCTAGAAAATTCATTGGGCTTTATTCTCTGTATCAACTGAAAGTGAATATATAAATATCTTTCAGTGTGAAAAACAGACTGTAATGTTTAAAATTTTACCATTTTTTCACACTATGTACATCTACACTACAGGACAAGACATGGTTCTGAACTACTCACAGCAGGTGAGGACACTTTCCACATGAGTGAACATCCAAAAATTCATCGTATCAAACCTTAGCTTCTCAGTTGTACTATTAATACCTGTAAAGGACATATATTACAGCCCTTAAGGATGATGAAAACTCCTTAACCTTTGCAGGACAGACAAGTAAAAGCTGGGTCAAATCCTTAACATGCTTCAGGGGTTTGGAATGTCATATTCCAAAACAGAGAGAAAATGACTGCTTCTAGTTAATTGGGTAAATAGCACCTTTTCAAGAGGTACTTTGCAGTACTGTTTTCTAGCCTTTCTACTGTTTCTGCACTGAGGAAAAAGTGGTCCTTCATATTTTTATTCCATGTTCCAAGCATATTTAGGAACTACATTGTGGAGGCACAGCTGGGGAAGGAACCTGGTCTGAGAACAGTTCTTTGAGGTATGTAAAGGGAGAAATAAGTGGCAGTATTGACTGACTGAAGCAAACAGTTTCATTTTGAAAAAAGAGTGGAAGGTTCCCTATCACTTCATGTTTGCAATTCAAAATATATTTCCTTCTTGAAAGTTATGATTTTCTTGTAATAAAGTTCTATAGTCTTTTCTTCAGATTTTATTTTCTTAAATTGTAGATTTTTTGTGGTTTTTTAAGAAATCACAGATAATACCAGATTGAATAAAAATACTTTCAGTTCAGAGGCATGGTGAGAAGGTAAATTCTGTATAATCTCAAATGTAAGAGAAATTGAATCCATCTGGCTCACATAAGCAATAGGGAGTTACATAAGTATAAGGAGTTACAGACTATGAGAAGAGGCATCAAGGAGTTGGTACAAAGTAAACTAAGATAAACAGGAAACTTTCCAATCATTTAGTATGCCAGGTACTGGCAGAAAAAAGTGGTATAAGGCCACCTCATATGTATGGATACCTGCAGTCAGAGCTGAATAAAATAGATGGAAATGACTGAGGTGGGTTGCTGTTATACAGCTTTCTCACCTCCTTTCCATGTCTCCATAGAGGCAATAATGGCAACAGCATCCAGGTCTGAAAACAAGAGCAGTGAGGTCACCATTTGGGTGCAGACAGCCTTTACCAGTGTCCATTGCATATAATAAGTATGCAAAATCTCTTAGGGAGAAATTTTGTGCCAGAAAATCTTCCTAGGCCAGGTATTATAAGCAGAAAAAACAAACAAACAAACAAACAAACAAACAAACAAAACCCCAGGTCCTTCCATCTATCTTCCATTGTTTTGTTTGTATTTCCAGCCAGTGGCAGGATTGTCACGAGGTAACAAGAGGGGGAACTGTCTTACACCAAGAGACCCAATATCAATATCCAAATCACTGAAGTCTGTTGCCATCCTGACGGAACACAAAGAGTTCCTTAGTGTTGTGTTAGCCTGCTGTAGGGGGAAAAAAAAAAGTGATGAAATCAAAAGCAATTGAACTACAAGTTAGTGCTTCATAACTGCAAAGTCTCTGCTGACGATCTGCAATCTGTCAGCTTGTCCCACTCATCAACAAACAAGATTTCAGTTTAATTACCTTTATGCTCCTAGCCTATGTACTGTCACGTTCCTTGCTCACTTACTACAGCTATAAGGTGAAATTCTAGTCATAGATCTTATACTTTTGTAACTGCCTTGTAAAGAAATATATAAATTTATTCTGATATTGTTTATTATTCCCCCAAATTAATTTGTTTGCTTATAGTACAGAAATACTGATTTGATAGAACTATTACAACCATAGCCCCGTAATAAAGCATTCCCACTGCTATTTACAGGCCACAGTTTTGTTCTGAATTTGCAAGTCTCTGGGACTGCAGTTAGTCATACTTGCTCTACTTGAACTTCTCCTAAGCTGCCAGTAATTTTATTTTACTCAGCTTAGTTGTGACAGCAATTTCTCTAATTGACCTATGGTTAATTTGTTTTCCTTTTGTTTACCTTTGTGTGGTCCCAGCAACATTTTGTATAGATTGCAGTAAAAGTAGGTATTCAATGTAGAATGAAATATTCATGACTCTACCTTCCAATGCAGTGTGGAGAAATACAGGGCTGGCACTAGAGAAGAAGAGACGCAGGATAGAGGGTAGAGAAGTGTGGGGCACACTTCTTGAGTGGGCACAAGCTTGACACTGGAGACTCTACAGCTATGAACAGCTCAATAATTAATCAAAGAAATGCAGGAGCTGGAGCTGGGCACAGCTAGTTTTAGGGCTAAGAAAGGAATATCATCTCCCACACTTAAGAGGCATTGTATATATGAAATTTAGATGTAGCGTGGAGCTGCAGATCAATGAAGAACGAGTAAAGGTGTGAAAGCATATTAGCAAATCTTTAAAAAAAATTACAAGCGGATCCTATAGGGAACAGGATGAGAGTGGGCATAGAACCAGGAAAAGTGGAGGAAACTAAGCATGAAAACTGCATTGTTACTTTTCTTTTTCTTCAGTAATTAAATCTGCACTAATAATGATTAAATCCTTCAGACTTCATTTATACTAACAACAAATTCTTGGCTTTACTTGTCTGTAAGGTATGCTTCTACTTTGCCTGTAAACAAGATTTTGAGCATAATGCTGTCTTTCCTCAGGGTAATTCAAATGAGTCACCGATCCTAGATCTTAATCATATTATGCAGAAGTAAAGAAAACAGTAGTTCCAAATTACTTTCTTGTATGACTCCACAATCTGTTGTCTATTATAATTCAGTTTAGTTTTGGGAAGCTGCTTGTCAATGCAGGTACTTTTTCTCCCAGAGATGCTGTATATCCACAGGATGAAAAAACACTCTGACAAGATTGGAGGAGGAATGAAAGAAATACCAAGGGAGAGCAACAAGGAGGTTAGGCTATTTTTCTCAGGATTTCTGGAGAATTAGGACTTAGGGAATAGTGGTAATAAACAGGATGTTGGGAGAATAGGATGGGGTTTTGGCAAATATACTCTGTTGGGGGTGGGGGGGGGGACAGAGAAAAACAAAAAAAGGATGTCTGAAAACAAAAGCTTTAGTATAAAGTAGGGCAAAGCTTTAAGCCAGCCAGGAAGAATTCTGGGAAGATAAGCTATGTAAGGAGTGGTGAACAATGTGTCTAAGATATGGTGTCCTACAGGTTTATCCTATTTAGTTACTTGAACATCCCCACCACACTTTAGCCTGGGCAGGTTAGCACTCTCACAAACAAGGCACTGCTCAGGGAACATCAAGGAACAAATACAGTTCCCAGAGGTTAGAATGGATGATTCCAACCTGCCTGGATGAAGGTGGGGATAGAAAAGAGGGGTTGAGGCATATGATGGCACTGCGGCACAGTCCCTGGACAAAAAAGCAACTTAGACATTTTTTGTATACTAGTCTAGATGCAGGCTGATGTGCCAACTGGGACTACTGAGAGGGAAAAAAAATTATTCTGTACTGCTTTGTGTTCTTCAGAAAGGCAGGTGCAATAATGGGATGCATGGAATAAAGAGTATTTAAAGGAGTACCTGGGAAGTCTTGTGTACAGTTGTGACTTACAGAAAGTTAAATCTGACAAAGGTCACAAAGTACTAATTCACACAGTACTTGCAGCAGATACTGTTTGTTCTGTGATGCAAATCTTGTTTGTATGTCCAGAGCAAGTTAGTTACCACAGATGGCCTTTTTAAGAAAAAGAGATCACATAATACAGGCACAATTGGATTTGCAGCTGTGTAACTTGGAACTGTGTGTACCAAACCTCTGATTTTTATTCTTTCTGCGAATGATTTTCACAGAGCATAATATCCATGTACTCTGAAAACCACAATGCAGTTTCAAAAGAATTATATGCCAGTTTAGTACCCTGTAACAGGGTGTAACAGCACTGTGAAAATCTGTCAGGACTTTTTTATAGGCGTGATCACTTGTTACAACAGATGAAGTGTAGAGAACTTCCTAAACAACTATTATTGGTTGGATTATTTTTTCCAGAATGATAAATGTGAAAAAAAATGTTAAAAGAAAGAGTGTTGAGTCTATACACAAAAAACCCCATAATTTGATTGGCCTTTACTTTCCTTTAGAAACTGTATTGCTTAGGCAGTACCCATTTTATTTTTTCAAACATAGACCTTAGGTGGTCTCAAATATATAAGATTAATATTTATTTGTAAAATATTTTTGCATATTATCTGAAGAGAGAACAAGCAAAACAAAAAAGTCCTGAAGGATAGCTTTGTATGTCATGCTATATGTGACTATGGTGCTTTTTATTTCTGTTCTATCACTAATTATGACATCTCAGAAACTCTTTTTTAAGTAACAGAATGAAAGGTAGAGCGTCATTCTACAACAGGTGAGGAGACAAGGATTTCTGTTTTGAAGAGAAAATATATGTTTTGGAGTTCCAGGCAGGGATAAAATCTGTAGGTTTTCGTCCACAGAAAATGCTGCTTACCTATCATATTTTTTCAACCAAGATAAAAATTTCAGGCTACACGAAACATGAAGGCTACAGAAAACATGAGAAGTATTTGCTTAGTGCAATTTTGTTTGCATTTGATTTTGAGTTCAAAATGCTTCAAGCATCAAAACAAAGAATGTATGGATTTTTAATTTTTTTTTCTCCACAAGATACAATTCTTATTGCACAATTAGAGATTTGAAAATATAAAAAATACAGTCATCAGCTAAAGCTGATACAAAATAATTCATGTAACAAAAATACACCTTTTGTACAAAAAAAAAAATCCTGAGGAAAAATTCTGATTTTTACTTACTGCTGTGATTCAATTTAATTTTAAATATAAAAAAACTTCCAAAACCTTCTGTCTCAATAAGATCTACTTTTACATTGCAAAATAGAATGTTATTTTTCATTTCCATATATTTTAAATAAACATACATTAAAATGTTTATTCATTGATGGCCACAACCTAGTAAAAGCAATTTTGTGTCATGTCTGCCAGTCTCACCATGCATAGCTTCTAACACAGATTAAAAAACAGTTGAGTATGACAGAGAGCTCCACCACTTGTTTCATTTTCCCACACAACCAAGACAGCAGTAGAACAAGCAGGCTGGATGAAACTCTCCTCCACAAAACCAACCCTGTAAATGGCAAGCAGAGCAGGCATGCATGAGGTCAGGAGTGGTAGAAAGCAGTGGGAGACAGCAGCCAGGGGGGATTTGACATAAGTGCTCAAGGACAAGGTCTGAAAGTCTAGCCATACATGTTCAGTGGCCCGCAGGTCTTTGCAGATTTGGGAGCTTTAGCACTCAGACCATGCTGCTCTGCCTCTGGTTCCAGAGTTATTTCTGCCTCCCCTAGAGTGGCATTGGTTTCCTAGAATTCCATGACACTGGAGTAAGGAATAGTCTTCTTGGGGCCATTGTCATCTTGAGCAATTTACAGCCAATCCAAGACCTCGGGTCAGGTTTAGAATCAAGAAATTACAAATGGTATTTTTGTGCTCATATAATTGTGATATTATTTACCACAAATAAATACATATACTGTAAAAGAGCTTCATACTTGATCCCTTGTTTTTATTCTTGCCTCTTATTTTTTATTACTCTTCAAAATATTGTGAAAGCATGACTTAATTCATATGAACAACAATGCTCTGAGAAAACAATACCTTGGTGTAAAAGTATATTCAAATATTTTTAGCTATAAACTTAGATTTGCAACTTGGTTTAGTTGACCATGCATAATATAATAATGTAATCTAATACACTATAAAATCCATTATTCTATTAGTGATACTTATTACAAAAGATTTTCCATATCAGAGTGTACAAAAAGATGTTTTTGACATCAGAGACGAAATTAAGATGAAGATAAGGCATTAAGGTTAAGGTAATGCATAAAATTGGGGGGGTTGGGTTGCTAATTTAAGTTCCTCCAGTTTAATGAAAAATGCAATATTTCCTAATTTAAAACAATTGTTCCATTTCTATTTGTGTAATTGGCAATATAAGTGTTGGTGAAGACATAATTCACAGAATTAATGCAAGAATTCCAGGGATTGAAATCAGGTATCTTTTTGTATTAGCAATTAAAATAGCTGTATTCATAATTTCACTGGTCTGAATTTTAGTACATTTGATGGCCAGATTGGCGTATTAGAAATTTTATTTTATTAAAAAATAGCATAATTTATATTACAATATTTTTAAGGAGCTCACTGTAGATCAATAGCATAGGAATAAAAAATAAAATGAAAATGAAACACCATGAGTCCAAATATGCTCTTAGAATATAGATCTGAAGCCTCAACTAAGTCAAATTGAAAGACCCCCATTCACACTGAAACCAACTTCCAGATTATTTTGCTGAGTGCAAAAAAATACCAATAAAATCAAAAACTCTTTCACTGCTTAGGAAGGAAGAACACCCTGACACAGAGATTTGTCACAGTGTATTTCCATTCTGAAAGCCTGATTTCAAAAATTTAGGCTGTTCATTTTTGCATATCTGTACATTATACACATCATTCCTACAGGCTAGAGTGGATGCCATGTTTCAAAAAGCTGGCTTTCCCTCATATACACTTGATCCCACCACAATGCCAAAATATTCTCATGATTTTGTTTCCTTAGAAGAGCTTTCTGAAGTATTCTGGACATTTCATAAAAAAGATCAGCCTAATGCTTGATACCTATCAATATACAAATGTGATAATCTATAAACTGCCAAGGATAAATTGCCTTTCCTAAATGGCAGTTATTAGGTCGAAACATTGCCCCATTTACTATTTCATCATCATTGGCAGTAACTTTTTATGAGAAGTGGGAAGCTGAAAGGAAATTAATGTACAGTTCAATACAATTAAGGTCTCTATTTTGCTAAGCAGGCTTAAAGGAAATTAATATAATTTTAAACATATGATGACAACAATTCAAATAATTTGGATCAATGATGTCCAGGAAAACAAAACAGAATATTCAGTCTTTGCATTCAAGCCCAATGGCAGTCTGGAGGATAAATAATAAGAATGCTATTGAAATAATAGGAACAACATCTCAAATGAGAAGTCAGAGATCTCAGGCATCAGTGTAGTTAATTATTCTTTTGTTCTTTAGGAACAAAAGAATACTGTGCTGTCAGATCATGCAGTGCTTGTTTGACGCACCTTTCTTATGGAAGCTGGAAATATAGATTCAAGTCTGACAATTGTAATCATGATCAATGCAAAAAAAATGCAAAAAAAAATTAAACAAGTATGATTCACAACAAATGACACAACCATTTTTTTATTTCATTTGGACTAAAATCTGTAAAATTGGATTAATAATTTTTAATATTTTATTACTACTATTTTTCTTTCTGGTGACCATTATTTCAAAGCTTTCTTAAACAAAAGTTTTTATCATATGAGTTCTCAGTTTTTGATTGTTACTGATATGTTAATAAAATTTTACTTCGGATTTTTATGTATATTTTGGTAAAATTCAGAAAAGTGAATTAATTCCTTTATTATTTGAGGACATGTTTTACTTTCTTCTCCTTTTTTTTTTCCCATCAGTTGCCCTTCTAAAGTTTCTTGTAGAACTGGCTGAGAAAATATTGGTTTTAAGTTTTCCTTGTTAGAGAATCCTGTGATTTGTATATAAATTTTGTACTATCATTAAATTGTAAACCCCACAGATACATGTTTTAATTCTTAAACTAACTAAAAGGAGGTTGACTTTAATGGCAGTTGAGCAGCTCAATCCCCTAATCAGCTTTGTAAATCTAAATGCAAAAGTCACGCTGACAAAATAAATTAAGCAACAACCTACGCATCCTTTTCATTCCCTAAACACAGAGAAAAGCTTGATAAAAGGAAAGATGAAAGTAAAGGTTGATTCTATGCACGAAGTTTAGCAGAGCAGAGTCCATTCTAAGCAACCTGCTGCTGGGGGCTGAAGCATTTCTTCGGACTACAAAAGCAGAAAACGAGCTGTCTGACCAAAATGACAAAAAGTAACTGGGGTCAAACTGGGACCTTCCCCTTGTTTTCCTACATATTTACACCAAAAATGGAAATCAGATGCAGTCTGATAGTTTGGCTTTAAAAAACGTATATACATATTAAAAAAAATATATAAGCTCTTTCAAAGTCTGTCATCTGCCACAAATGATCTCTGCTCCCACTATCAATCTGTCCTTTGCTTTCTTACGCTGTTTGGGTGTCTAGTAAGCTTTCAAAGCCTCAGAGTTAAGAAGAGTAGGAAGAGACATCAATGTGTCCTTAATTACACCACAGGCCTGAGTCACTGAAATTTTACAGCATGTTGCCTAGAACTGTTAGGTCTGCTAGCTCAGTTTTGTCAGAAAGTTAGACGTCATTTGTACCACTGCCTATCATGCCTGTCATTCAAGTTAGAATCAGAGATTATTTCCACCATTATTGAGTGAAATATTTTAATCATATTAATTATCTATGTCTTGCAATCTTGTCATCTAAGATGTCTGTAGATTAATCTTCTGATGCTATTGCATGTGATACAATCAAATATTAGCTGCAACCAAGACATAGAGGAACAGTTTAATATCATTTGCCTTCATAATTTTTGCTTTCCTATATTTTATTCTTGGTGTTCCTATTTCATACAATCAATGAGATATAAATATTTCTGTGAAGACCCATTCCATCATAATAGTTTGTCTATTCCAACATTGTTAGAACAATGACACTACAAAAAACCTCTGCTTCCAGAGTCTAGAGAGTTGCTCAGCCAACACCTTTTCCTTGTCATCAGGGCATCTAATGCAAATCCTTTAATTCTGGAAAAGTCTTCTGAGTAACATTTTGTACTGAATGTGTTTGTTTGTCTGAAACACAGTATAATCAAAATATAGTCAGTAGTGCTGAACTTCATTTTAAAGTAATATGTAATGAAATAAGAAATTATAAACCTGAAATTATAAACCCAAATTATAAATTAAAATCCACCATTCATTCAGTGGATTTACATGTAATCTCAGCAAAGCAGGTTTGTTAGCCTCATGCTATGTTCTCAATATCTATTCATTTATTCATTTGATTATGAATATCACATCCTAAGGGAAGAAAAAAACCCCAAAAACCAAAACCAACAAACTCTTCAGAAAGTGGCACTGATTCTTCTCTAGAACTACTTCACTTTTCTTCAAATAACTCTTCTGTAGGAAAAAAAACTAGATCACATATGGCATCTGTGTAAGTATTAGAAAGAGAAACATAAATGTTCAAAATACAGGGGGTTTGTAAAACATTCTGCTGATTTGAATCCTTGTAATTGATGATGAAGTCTAAATAGTTGACTCATCTATATCCATTGAGGTTCATGATACTGCAAACGTAGCACTAAAACTGCAGGATATATATATAATATATAACTCTGTATATATTATACAAACATGCAGTGGAGAAATAAGTCCTGATGTGTAACAAAACGACTTGTCACCTAAATTACACACCCCTTGCATGTATTAATGAAATGCACTCAAGAAACATGAAGGTTTCCTGATTTGTTTGATTTATCCTTAAATTTAAAGAAATAAAGAAGAAAAGATTTATAAATGAGATACAGAAGAGATGTTTCAACAAGGTTCAGATAATAATAGAGGTCACAGTACTGTTTGCTGGGTGACTATCCTCTGCAATGAGCCTTTGCTAAGCAGATCTTTTCATTTTTTACAAAACATATTAATCAAAATCTGTTACTTACTGATTCTTCACCTTTTTCAATAAAAAAAAATCAAGCTTATTGTCTTCACCTTAGAAATATTACACAGCTATTCCACCAGGAAAGTTCATCATTTTCCTAATGCCTTTTTTGTCGCTGTATTTTTTTTCATTAACACCTCATTAACACCTGCCTTTGTAGCATTATTTTACTCCTTTTCATGTCTGTTTCTTAACAAGCCAGGCTGAGCTCCTGTATATCACAGAAAGCTGCCTATCAAGCAGCTGCCACTCTGTCATGCCCAATCTGTTGTCCTTGACACATGGTTATCCTCCCCACACTCATCTTCATTCAAAACCCTCTTCAAGACAACCTCATTCAGTTGCGTAGCTCTCATTCCCAGCCTAACGCCAGTAAAACTATTTATATTAGTGGCAGGAAGAGATGTGAAGGTTAAAAACTGCACTGCGCATTTTATCTGTGCTGCTGAACACCTGCAATCATGAGAGGCTGAGTGAAAGGACAGCTTCTCCCTATGTCAGGTACGAACACACTCCCTATTGCATGGTATGAACACATATCTTCACTAAGGCATTCCAGTATCAATATCACAAATTGAAAGCATATGAAGTAAAAAAAAAAATCAATTATTTCTCATAGCTATCAAATCTTTGGGCTCTGATTGGAAGATCATGTGGTGTGAGACTCATGAGAATTTCTCTTTCAGATGGTGTCTAATTTTTAAAAATTAGCAATACTTAAAAAAAAAGTGTTGCTAACCTGAATCTAAAAGGGTAAATTTCTTTGCAAATCTGACATTTAGCAGTAAATTACAAACATATGGAAATCTGTTCTCGATATTAATTCAAGTTAAAGAGTTTGTTTTGTGAAGTGTTTCTTTTATACCACCCTCCCATACCTTTTCTTTTTTCCTTGGAACTTTCTTTTTTTGAAAAAACTATTCTTGAAGAATTCAGTCAATAAAACAGCAAATCCATTTAGAGCCCTCCAATCTCATAGACTCTCTCAAACACAGCTGTAACTGTAGTTTGATAAAGATAAATTACCCCTCTTTCCTCAGACTTCAGATAACTTACGGTGTGTGCATTAGGCAATTCATAGGAGTACCTATTAAGTCTGTGGCACCAGAACCTCTAACACAGGTTCAGTTGAATTAGACACAAAATTTACTGATTTTAATAATATTTTTTGACTCAAATTCTATTTCTTTACTAGACATTACTTAGCACACTATTATCCCAGACACTGAAAAGTAAAATACACAAATGCCTTGGTGTAAGATCAAAAATACCATTCCATCAGATATCAAAACACAGCTACTCAAAAATATTTTATCAGGGAATTATCTATAAAATCAGAAAGTGTTAACAGAGGGTACAACATATATTTGAAGATGGATAGGTCAGTAGTTCCCATCAGTCAAAATAATTTATTTTCTTATCACAAGAGGGACAAGGACATGCTTACATATAAGATATTTGAGGGTCAGAACACAGAGATTTTATTTTTCTGGTCTCTTTTTTTTCTTGCACAGAGCAGTAGAAAGCCTAATGAAGAGTTTATCAGCATCCATGTGTATATTGTATACATTTATTGTACACAGTAAGGTAGGTTAATTATGCCTAGGTTAATTATACTTATGGACATTTCATCAAGTTTTTCTACCCTTATTAATCTCCAAAAAAGTTATGGAAACATTCTGAGTTGTTCATACTTCATCTGCAAATAATATTTTTGTTAGATAAGCATATGCTATATAATTCTCACCAAAAAATGTAATCAATAATGACAGTAATATTCAAATATGACATAGCAACATAAGCTGAAAACCAAGTAAAAATTTACTTGAAAGAAAAAATGACTGTGACCAAATCCTGCAAAAAAACATTTTACAGAAAGATCAATATCAAACAGTCTACACCACTGGTCTCATTTATCCTTATTACTTTGGGTGAGCAAATTACCCTTCTTGACAGAACTAACCAGACCTGTAGGAAAAACCTGGAGCTTGACAGACTCCTAGGAGAACACTTACCCTCTTGGTAACATCTTAATCCCACCTACATATGCCCAGGTATTGTCCTTTTCTACTGCCTACTAACTAATCCCTGAACAGGATATTCTTCAGAGAATCTGACTATGTTTCCTGAGTACATAAATAGTGAAATGATTGCCAGAATCAAGGAATTAATTTATAATAAGTGACAAAACCCCTGTTACCCTCTGAATAGAATTTGATTTTTAAATGGTCCTTCAATCCCAGATACTGAACATCTCTGAAGGATAGTGAGTTATTTTTTATAAAATGACATTGAAGAAAGTGCAGCAGCCATTACAGATGTGCTCAGCAATAGCTCACAGGCAATCTTAGGTAACAGTGAGTTTTATAGAGAAGAGATGCTGCCCACAAGAGTGCTATTATCTCCAGCTCTTATCTGAAAATGTCTCATGATTTTTAGCATACATTTGGAAAACTGCCAGAGAGCTTGTTTTAAAATGTCACCTGAAGTACAGATAGCTCTTCTATCAGTAGAGCACTAGAGAGTGCCACTTTGAGACTTGAACCCATGACATTGTGTCAGGTGCAAAAGTCATAACAAATGAACCAGAGAGAACTTGGCAGCCTACCTCATGACTTCTTATCTTAACACAAATTGCTATGACAAAATGCATTACTTCTTAAAGAGAAATGTCATTTGCACCTGAATCTGAAATTATAACATCTGGTCTTTATTCTTTTAAATAAACAGAGTTTAGGGCTGTGTCTTCTTTTATAAACACTTAGGTTAATACTTCAAAGCAGGAAAGGGATCTGTGAATGTTAAATGCAATTCTTAACAGTGACCTTAACTTTTTACCTTCCCATTTATTTCTGATTGCTTCTATATGTAGTTTTAGAATAANGAAAAAAAAAAAAACAACCCTGGATAATATGTTATTGTGTGTGAATTAATGGCAAAACTCATTAATTCAAAGATAAGAATTTGATAGATATATATTCCTGGATACATATTCAAAATATTGTGTAATTATTAATTCAAAGCACATTTTATGTATAACACAGATAATATAATTTGCACCCCTCTTTTTAGCTTGTCCTAATGACTACTGAACTTAAATTTTTGTTTTATTCAGAAGGCCTAAATGAGGATGAGACCAATCTATTACTTAACAGTTGCATTACTACCATCATCCATTAAAACATCCATTTTTAGTGAGATTTTTCCATACATGTTAGAAACCAGCTTAAAACATGACCTTTTCCTTTTTGTGATTGCCCTAAGTTTGTGTGCCTTTAATTCCTCCATCTATCAGTTGAAAAAATTGAAAATTAGCTGACTAAACATGTGGTTATCTTTAGGCATAGTCCTAAAAGGGAAAACTTACCCAGGATAGCTGTGCCATCTCTTTTGTAAAAAACACACCTTCTAGCTGTCACTGCTATATTGCCAACAGTAGTCAGAGGTTTTGTTGAGGCCTGAGAGCTTTTGAACCAGTGACAGAGAGTAATGGCAAGTCATTTGTCCATCACAATATTTTTAACTTTGTTCACTGCTCACTTGCTGAAATATCTATTTCACTGTGCTCATTTTTTTAAATGATATAACTCTGCATTTGAGAGTATACAGAAGTTTCAGTTACAGAAATGGACACTGATACCATATCACTCTGCAGAAACAATCCTTTCTTTTCTGCCACTGCTTTCCTCAGGATAAATGGTACCCAGGGATTAAAGTTATATAATTGGTTCCTTCTTTTAGGTACAAGATATCATGGGTTGGCACTGGCACAATGCCTGGCACAGAGCAGAGCAGGCCCAAAACTTAGAAACAGAAAGAAAAACTTTATTAAACTACACAAGAATACAACACACACAAAGAGAACAAAATGAAAACCCTCCAAAACATTTCTTCTCCTCCCACCCAATTTCCACCCTTACACAATCAGACAAAACCTTGGGTTCCCGATCAAGTCATCATCACTCAAAGAAACAATTCTCAATTCAGCAAGGGAGAGAGGAGTCTCTCTTGCACCACAGACCCCCCCAGGAAACACAGTTGAACCCTCCCGTGTTTCCATGTCACCCATGGCACCGCCCGGAGAAAGTCTGCCACGGTGACACCCTCCTTCCATGTCCAGTGCTCTCNGCTGCTCGGTGCTCGGAGCTTCCATGGATCCTTCTCCCCCCTCCACTTCTCCTCTGTGGCATGCTGCAGGCACATGATATCAAATTTCAAAGCAGCAGTCTCTCCCGGGGGAGGGGATGGAAGACACCTCAGCATCTCTCCACCCTTCCATCCTGGTGGGGGCTGGCCTCGCTCCATTCCCTCACACCCCCTCTTCTCCGGGGCACCGGCCCACCTCAGCCTGGCCGCATGGCTTCCCTCCTCCCCCACCCAGCCCGTGGCTGCGCAGGGGAGGCCCTGCTCTCCTCTGCTGACCAGAACCAAAGAGAAAGTCCCTTTGGGAATTCTTGCTTTTAACCCTCTGTGTTCTCAGAGGCGTATCCATGTCCTCAGTAGTCAGTCCAGGTGCCAAATCTGGACCACTGATTAGTTTGACCCCAACTTCCTGAAAAACTCACTTCTCTCTCAAACCAGGATGCAAGATTTCTTTAAATATAAACACAAGCATTCTGTCATGCCATCAAGCTTCTAAAATAACTGAGATTCCAAGTAGTCCTTTAACTAAAGCCCCAGTTTTAGTTTCTGTTCTGTACAACTATCTATCCAGCAAGGTACTTCTGTAGTATTGAACGTAGTGCATGTTTAATACAGTGTTCAGTAATATATTCTGATTATCCAAATATTTTTTAGTTCTAATAAGAAACATTGAAGTTTGTAAAAAGATTTGACAGTGGCACCTGCATCCTGACACATAAACAATAATTTACAATGCTTGTGATGTTTTCAACAGCGTCTTCCTTTTAAATAGTAAAAAGTACATCAAGAAATTTTTCATTAAAATTCTGAAACCCCTCAAGATAAAAAATATTTTGGGTAAACAAATTGTATGCCAGAATGAAGTATGTGTGCCACCATACATCTTGTGGGGCAGTAGTTCTAGCATGCATTCCCTTTGTGCATACAGTGATTTTTCTTTTGAAAACACTTTTTGTTCTAAGTACAAAATTCTTCTTAAGCACTTAATTTAATTTTTCATTAATTTCTTCACCAGCACACATACCTAATGGATAACTTGGGAAACCGTAGACCTCTCCTATCTTATATGTACTAACTTATATGTACTAACTTATATGTACTACAAAACAGGGATGGATTAAGAGATGGTTTAAATTTCTCCATCATTCATCTCTCAAGGAATATATTTTTGCTCAACAAAAAACCTAAACCTCTAATTTGGGGCTTCGGTATCTTCACTGCAGAAGGAAGATTTTATGACATGGGTATAGTTAAAATAAGTCTGAAAATGGGAGATACATGAGTCAGTACAGCACACCGCAGATAAATAGATTTTCAAAGGCAAGGCTCAGTAGACAGTGCCCAGCACAGCAATTTATGTTTTCTGGGATTTACCTTAGTGTTCATCCACATCTTTGAAACATATTCCATGAACCAACTTTTTCTTAGTACCATATTCAGGGCTGCTCACCTGGTGCTATGTTACAAGCTATAAACATATCTTCAGGATTCAGCTGATAGAAGAAAGAACTAGGACAAATTTCATTACTTTTACATTATAGCAGGTATAACAACATGACTGATTTATTTCACAGGAGTCACCATCGAGCAGCTTTCAAGTAGATGTAATGTTCTGACACTACTGATTCAAGGAATTTCTTAATTTAATTAGGTCATTATCAGACAAATATGAATGGCTGAATTAGGTCATTATCAGACAAATATGAATGGCTGAATTTGGAGATTCCATTAATTCAAGCTTAATCTGTGAGAACACATTCTGCACTAATATTTATCGTGTTTAGAGTGAAAACAAAATGAACTATTATTATCACTGCAAACTTCTTAAGAAATGAACAGATGATATCAGTGATTAATATTATTTTTTTTTCTGTGACCTAATAAAGTGAAAGGATATGTTTCACGTATTTGATTTCTTTCTGTTAAATTTCCTGTAACCCCAGGACTTACCTTCATTGCTTTGTCTGAACCTCTGTTCTCTTGAAATGCACTGCTCATACTCCTAGATGTGCTCAAGCCAGCTTTACTTCTGCTGTAAATTGATCATATCAGCATCACAATTGGAAGTATTTGTTAATAGTTACTGTAACCAAAATAAGTCCATTTACAAGGTAGACTTCACAGAATCAAAGCTGCACCTATTGGTCTGGAAGAATGTTCTTTCTAAACCTCCCTGATTGAATCCACAAAAAGAATTTACAGAAGGGGAGAATTGATGGAAATAAAATACTTGAGGAAAATACATTAATCATACATGTTTTTAATGAGTTCTGGTCGTTGTTACAATTAAAAATATAAAAGAAATTAAATTCCTAAAATAGGCATAAGTCTTTGTAGAGTTGTAGCTAATTAACAAACCCAAAAGGATGCTCAACACTGACATAAGTACATCTAGTGCATTTTGATTAAAATTTGGTAATATCCCCAAGGGATAGGAAAGTAATGTGAGATTAGATGAAAACTATAAAAACCACTAGTATTAAATCACTTTGATTAATACCAAGCTGAGGAAAAACGAAAAAAATTTAAAAGATCAACGCTCTCTACCTTTGCTTTTCTCATACTTGATGTTGATCAATTGCTTATTTCCAGTAAAATGGCTTTTTAGGTTACCATAATTCAAATTTAAATTATATCTCCTGCAGTATAAAAAGAAAAGAAAGTAAAATGCATTAAATGTGATTCTAAGTGGGAAATTTTAGCATTCAACCCTGCTTGACAGACACTTGTGTGTATTGTGTATTACTTAATTTGTTTCAGCTTAATATACATTCCCATTCAGACTTCTTTTTTTTTTTTTTTTCAGACAAATGTGAGCTACTTTCCGGCTTAATGTGACTATTTTCCTGTTGTCAGGATTTCAGCCTGCTTAATAAATTAAGATTTTCCTCCACCTTTGAGAAGGGAGAAAATAAATTTGAAGCAAGGCTTCAGAAAAGAATAAATGATGAACGACTAAGTGATGTTTTCCTGTTTTGCTGCTACATAGTGGATAAAACAGTTTGGCTATGAATTTAGAAGAGACCTTGTGCACTGCATTGGAAATAGATATGGAGGATAATATGGTACTCAGATTCAGTTTCTGAGAAAAAAAAACCCAAAAGAGACAAGAAAATAAGTATGGAAGATTGCATATAGTTTTTCTTCATTAAAACACTGTAATAATAATATGATGCCTCTCTGCTATCTCCCATGGCAACTATAGATTCAGAGAATTTTGCATGTGCACATGAACAAATTGTTGTGAACAGGATTATTTTGAAGGTCAGTTTGTGAAACTGTTTTTGGAAACATTGTGAGAGAAAGGAAGATAGAGCAGTAGCCATGAGTAGAATTTTGGATTTTAGTTAATTTTAACTTGAAGAAGTATATAGATGGATCATAGAGTAGGAATTAATAATGAAGCTGATTAGCAAATGATCTATTTTCAAAAGCTGAGAAGCTTACTGTATGTGTTAAAGGCTTGCTTTAAAAAGTGTTCTGAGGAAAGTTGAAGAAAGAAATTGTTATTTCTCTCCATTTCCTTATCATCTCTGTCATTTATTTTAATTTGAAAAAATGAAAGACATGTCTGGAGAGGGAGGCTGAAGAGCAAGAAGAATGAGAAAATTTTAAAAAAGGAGAATATTTGATGAAAATAATGTTTTAATCTCTTTTAAATATAGATAACTTTGTACAATTGTAGGAATCTATAGAATGCATATTTTTAATCATTGAACAAAAGTCTTGGGAGACCAGGGTACACATTTGACATGGATTCATATGAAGGGTAGTATAATTATATTGTTGCATGGAAAAAATGAGATGAATGTCATTAGGGCAATACAGACAAGCAGAAAAATCTTGAAGCTTTGTTTCTCTCCTCTGGACTCATTCAAGGACCTTCAGATCCTTCCTGACTCATGGAGCTCAGAACTGCACACAGTGCACCAGGTGAAGCCACACCAGCACTGAACACAGCAGGATAATTGCCTCTTTTGACTGGTTGGTCATGTAGTGTTTGGTGTGCCCCAGGCTGAGGTTTACCCTCAGGGCTGCCAGGGCAATGCTGGCTTCCACTGAGCCTCCTGCTGGCCAACACCCCCAGACCACGTTTGTCAGGGTTGGTCTCCTTGTGCCTTGCATTACTCCATTCTAGGTGCAGAATCCAACAAAGAATATGATTGCTTCTTACATTTGTAAGAAAATGTTGTATTTCACTTTGTGTTAAATTTCTGTTTAAATGTCTTAATGTCATTTCTCTTCTTTCCTGTCCATTTATGTTATTGTTCATTGGTGCAAATGTTTTTTTCAAGGGGAAAAAAAAAAAGAGGAACACTTTATCTCATAGAAATGTGTTTTCTAGTGGTGGGTAAATTAAATAGGAAAGTCAAGAAGGCCCTTTGAGATTATTTCCAGCCACTCCTCTCCCAGTTTATACTCATGTCTGGCATTATTCCATCCCAGGTTCAGAATCCAGCATTTGTTGTTGTGGTTCATGCCATTGATGATGCACAAGAGCTGTTTAGCAATAACTAAAACACAGGCGTTATTAACACTGTGTTCATAACAAATCCAAACCATAGCAACCTCAAAGCTATACTTGTTCCTTGTGAGAACACCTCCCAGTTTGATATCGCCAACAAATTTGCATCCAGGTTGTTGATAGGCATACTGAACAGAACTGTCCTTAGAACTGGGCCCTGAGGAGCACTGCTGCTGTCCAGTTGCATGCCAGATGTAGGCCCGTTCATCAAAACACTTTGAGCCCTGCCCTTCAGCCAGTTCTTCACCAAGCCTGCTGTGTATCTGTCTATCTGACAGCTGGACAGCTTGTCCAGAAGGATGCTGTGAGGGAGAGCATCAAAGACTTGACTAAAATCCAGAAAAACTTCATTCACTGCCTTCTGCTCATCCACTAGCCAAGTGACCTTATCACAGAAGGATATCAAATCAGTTAGACAGGAATTTCCCTTCATGAATTTGTGTTGACTGTGCCTGATGAGTGCATTGCTCTTTAAATGCCTTTCAATAGCACCCAGTGTGACCTTCTCTGTAATTTTTTCCAGTTACTGAGGTTAGCCTAACAGATCTGTGGTTTCTGTGTTCCACTTCTTTATCACATAGCAGAAAATTCAGAACTCAGGAGAAAAGGGTATTTTATTTACCTTGCTCTTTTCAGACATTACCTTCAGCAGAATTTAGACAGCAACAAGGACAGGTTTTCATTATTAAAACCAGGACCAACCCTTCCTCAGGAGATGTGTAACTGCTGAAAATCTTTGCAGTTCTCAGTATTGCAGACCTAGTTCCAGATTTTTCTTCTAGATTTTCACTGGATTTTGTAAGAATACACCAGCAAGGACCATTTTTTAGTGATTGCATCTAGTGATTACTGTCTTGGTTCAGGAAGTGGTCTAATATTTCACACTTTCTCAGATCCGTGTTTGGCTTCCTTGACACGTAGGTAAGGGGATCTGGCTTCCACTTTTCACTGAATACCAGTCAAGACTCAGATTACCTAATTTTTTTTTTTTTTGTAAGTTGTCAGCAATTGTCTGTGACCAAATGTATAGACTTGTGTCATTGTCAGAGGTTAGGTGAGATACAGACTAATGTCAGGCCAGGTCAGTTTATGCTGCAGGTAAGGGTAAGGCTGAGGTCCTCACTATGATTACAAAGGACTTTTTCACAATGACAACAAAAAAAGCTCTGGGCAGGTACTGCCTATATGTATTTGAGCTCAAGCTTATCTCACTTCTTATGTGATGTTTTCTGATGTTTTATGATCTTATGGCTGTTTTCAAATATTGAGGTGAAGATTTTATCTAATTTTCTAACATATCTCCTTGCAAATATTTTAAAAATGCCTAAAGCGAGATACAGAAAAACTGCTAATAAAGAGGACATATTCCATGCAGGTTTTGTTTGTGACAAAGGGCACAATTTTTCTCTAAGCTTTATCTGTCTGTCTGTCTATCTATCTATCTATCTGTCTGTCTATCTATCTATTAAATATCTAATTTAATTGAAGTGCCCGTTTCTCTTGGCTAACAAATTGACCACAGGGTAACTAGTCCAGATGTAGACAGACATCTGTATACTGTAGATATCACTCTATATTTTTTCTGTAAATAATTCAAATGAAATTACACAAGAGAAAGTAATATTGTAATATTATTCAATGTTTAAATATTATGCTGCTTTTTTACTCCATTCTCGGAATTTTTACCAACTTTGCCAGCAATTTGTCAAAGGGCAACAAGAAAACAGTTAAGTTTGTAGAAGAGGTATACCAAAATACCAAAAAGATAGAGCTATACTGCTAATTACCACAAAACAATGTTTTTTTCGTTGTTTTTTTTTTTTAAGGTAGTAGTTTTTTTGGGTTTATGAGTTTTTGAAGTTGATTTTCAAAATGCAGAGAATATTGGGACTAACCACAAATTTAAAAAACTATCGTTTTTATTTATGGAATGTTGAAGGTTAAATATATTCAATAAGTAGTATAAATTTTCAAAAATTAAGGAGTCCAGTATGAGAGAACTGACGCTCAATGCACTGATCTCTTCTGTGTTCTCACTGACCTGTACCAACTTTGACCTTCACTCATTAGCTGCTTAAGCAAAACTGAATTCTTGAATTCTTAAAAAAGCGGTTCCAAGGAGAGGAGTATTATTCATAACCTGCAGATCATATGAAAGGTTTATGGTTTGTGACTGTTAGATTTAACATTACTAGATATGTGTGGACAGACCTATTCAGAGTAATCATACTGATCTCTGCAGTACTGACTGCATTTTGTGCACACGCTGAAGACATGAAGGAATAAAAATTCCCCACTGAAAAAGTTTGCAGTCTCTCTTGAGCATAAATAGCATAAACAAAAAAAGAAAAATGCTGAGCAATTAAAGCCAGCAAAAAATGATGAAGACATGCGTGTGTACCACTACCTCCAAAAAACCCTCGCTTGCCTTTGATACCTCAGTTTTAGAACACACAGAATTTATTTATTCATAAGTTGGTAAGAATTCTCTCTATTTACTTGTGCAGCTGATTATTTGCAGTTACTTACAGTAACCACTAGTAATGGTTTACAGACTTTTTAATTATGGAGTCACATTTGCAAAATGAGTTCTATTTTCATCAGTATTATTACATTAAATGCTGGCATGAGTAAGTAAGTTTCTGTTAGATGAGAAATCCAATTTATAACCAACATGACTCCACTTGGGTCATGACCTCTAGTAAAGAACTATCAGCTCAGGATATGGGTTTACGGAACAGCTCTAGGCACTGAAGAGATACATGGATTAAAGACCTGTATCTCTTTTGTCTTGTTTGTCTGGACATCAAACAGATATGTCCAGAAATACTCTGTCTTTAGTAATTTGATCATTTAAACCAGTAAATGCTCCTATGCTCAGAAGGGAAAGAGACACATTTATTTAAAAAATGAAACTCATTGTATCATCTTTGTGCAAAGTGAAGCTCCAAGTCGATTAATGACTACCAGCACTTTCTCACAATCAACAGCAAGTCTCTTGAATCATTAATGAGATGAGTTCAAAGTCCCAGAAACTAATAATTTGTGTACTTTCAGCACTGAGTGAACTCATCTTTCTTGTCTAGCTCTTCCAGTGTCAGAGAGATCCTGCATGTAATGCACCATATCTGTTGTAACTTCTGAATTAACAGTGTAATTGCACTTGGCATTCAAGTTCCACTCTGTGCCAGGCAGTGAAAAAAGTGAGAAAGGAGACAGCTTGTCTCCAGATAGGATTGAGCTCTCCTCTTTAAATTTCTACAGTGTAGGTGGCAGTGTATGAGATGGATGTATAGGCTTCCAAGAAATGCAGAAGAGAGGAAATCAAAAATAGTTAATGTAATCTGGAGAGTAACTTATCTCTCCAGAATTAGGTAGGTAGGTATAGAGTCAGTTGTGTGAACACATTATGAGATGTTCTACCATATTTAAGATTTCTCAAGGATGTTGAATGAAATGAGGTTGGATTAGATGATCTCCAGATGTCCCTTCCAACCCTAAAAATTCTGTGAATCTGTGATTCTGTGTTACTCCAGGACAATGTTGAAAAACATAGTATTGGATCTGCAGAAAACTTGTCCTCTTCTGACCTAGCAACTGGAGGAAAAGTGGGACACGGAAGAATAAATCTCTCCTTTCAGTGTAAAAATAAAAATCTAAACCAGTACTTTAATAGATAAGAAGATACTCAGAAGTAAGTGTTATTCATTGATTTTTTTTTCCCCCATGTATTTTTTGGCATACTAAAGAAAAAATGGAGGGAAGATGTTGAAGAATTTGAAGAAAGTAATTTAATTTTTTTTAAAAAGTGCAGATGAGATTGTTGCACAGTAAGACTTTGAGCACAGCTTGGGAAATGAAGGTGGTCATTATCCGCAGTAAACTAGCAAATCTTGAGGAATTTGTGTAAATACATAAATCCTCAGGGTATTTTATAGCCAAAGACAAAGCAATTGTCTTCAAGTTCAATTTAAATTTAGATTCTTCTGAGAAGGCTTCAATATCTCATCCATCCATTTCAAATAATCAACATTTGATTCACTTCAGTAGTCTGATTAGAGCTAGAGATACTATGAAACAGTAATCCATGTCTTGGCTAGGATACTTAAAAAAAAAGAAAACAGTTTTTTTTCCTTTTGCTTTGGCATAATCCCTTGATTTAAAATATTTCTGTTCATTCCTTTCTTGAGGCATTATCCATAGGAACAAGTAATTTTGAGGGGTATCAAGTCAGGCCAAGAACAATTAAGAAAGGATTTGATGCAAGTAAAACCAAAGAAATCCTAGATCTGTGGCAAAGGAAGTTTTGACAAAAAGATTAAGAAAGAGAGGAAGGGTTTGAGGAATATTACCTATTAGGCAGTAACACCAGCTTAACCCTGTATGTACTGCATGTGTTAGCTATATTTTCACAGAGGAGGGTAAAGTTAAATCCATTTAGAGTGATAATCTTTTTCATTATACATATTTATTGATTTCAAGATACTGATAAAAGAAAAAAATGGTACATTAAAGAGCTTTGTGGACAAGCAGGAAAAAAACTCTTCATAAAATATTGTTCTGATTTGTTGTACTGCTTCTCCCTCACGAAAGATCTCTAGTGATCTAACATGCTTCTTTCTTATACATCTTTTTTGATTGAGATTTAAGACACATTTTTTACCACATATTAAATTATTCAAATATGTAATTATTCTTGTTCATATAGAACAATTTATTTCATGTCAGTACACCAATTTTCTCTTGCTGATATTTTGGTGGTTTTTTTCAACTGTCATCAAAAGATCAATCTGTTGGCAACACCCTGGGCAAATGTAATCCATTTTAAAAATAATTTTCAATCTATAATACCAAAGAACAATCATGCAACAATTGTATTTTGGGCTTAAAGGTTAATTTATGAATCTACAGTCATTCTATAGCTTCAGGCAATAAATAGCTACTGTTAGGACTTTGACACATAAAGTGTTTCAAATTGCATCCTGAATTTCATACCTTTAGGACACAAATTTGTCTAGGCCACATTTTAACAGCAATGCAAAAGTAGTGGTTCTTTAAGCAAAATGATTCAGGTCTATCAGGGACACATTGCTGAGATGAAGGGATACTGGGGGAGGTGGAATATGACAGCTCTCAACTGTCCTTACATCTTCTCAGCTTTTGGAGCCGAATTATGCCTGTTCACAACTTGAAGCTCTACTTTGTTTCCTGCAGCAGGCAACTCAAAGGGACTGATCTGGCAGCCAGAACAAGAGATGTCTGATACTCAGGGACTATGATGCACAACAGTATTTCCCAGATCCATAACCTAGAGAGGAACCTGCATGTAAAGCGAATCAAAGCCTGGCTGTTTGAACCCATTGAGTCCACTTTGCAGTTCAATTAACTTTAAAGGAAAAGACAAGGGTGTGCCTCAATAGGAGAAATAAATCTTACAGTTCTGGTTTATTTACTTTGGACTTCATTGGGGCTAAAGCATAGAAATGTGGAAGGAAAAGCTATATGCTCTGATGACTGATTGTAAGCTATTTTTAAACTTTTAAATTAAATTCTTATAGCCAAATTTTTAAAGGAAATTTAGATTATGAACAAAATTTTCATAGTTAAGGAAAAAAATCCACAAAAAATCAAGGCCAAACTGAAATAAGCAAAATGCAATAGTCTAATCTAATTTATACCAGGCAGTCTTATGCTACTCTACTACCACAGAGAGGTTTGGAAATACTTGCAAAAGTAATTTATGCTGACTTTAAAGCCCATTCATGCTGCCAGAACAATGATAACTGAGTCATTGAGCTTCTGAGAGTCACAGCAGTCAACATTCATCAAAAAATTCTAAAAGTGCACTTACTCATTACAAGTGTCTAAAAATATTATTCATCCATGAACACTAAAAAAATTACAGTCACAAAACAAGAAGGAAAAGCTGTCACGTGAGCCAGGCATCCAACTCCATTGCTCTGGAATTTTCAAATTGTAAAGCTTAAACTAACTTTACTGGGACCTGAAATAGACTTCTGCAGAGTGATCTTAAACTTCCCTTTAACAGAGAATACAGAAAAATTGGAATTAACTTTGCACAATCTGTAGATGGCAAATTATTTGGACAACATTTCAATGATCATTTAAAAATGGCAAATGTTGGAGCAAATAAGATTCAGATTAGGTGAGCAATCAAATCTGTGTTGATATAAAATATGGTTATTCATTATAAATGTCTTTTTCAGCTCTTCAAAAGAGTTATTTCAGAAGGAAACATAATTAAAATCATTATGACTAGCAGCAAAAGTTGACATATTTCTCTGATCCAAACTTTTGATGTACATCTAGGTTGCAAAGTAAAAAAGAGCTAAGTAATTCTTTTGATGACAAAATTTCTAAAAAAAAAAAGCCAAAATCCTAAAGTTACAAGATTCCAATATTTTACAAACAGTGATATCTTTTTTTTTCAGAGATATCCTTCTTGAATTTATCCTTTTCTCTCACCTAATTTACTCTCTATTCAAAAAGATCAAAAATGTTCATTTCTAAAGATATTTCTAGTGGCAAAAATATATTAAGTCTCATATAATGCAGCTGGAGAATTGAAAAGTATTCAATTTCTAAATGTCATTTCAACTACTTGTTGAAATTGGGAACACTTTGTAAAAAGCCATCCACATTTAAGAGGCAAAGATTCATCATGTAATGATTAAATCCCTGATAGTCATTAAAATTAAGGAGCCTGCTGAAGAGAGGCTTCAGATAAAGACTTGCAGAGAATAAAGTAAAGATTATCAGAGACAGACAAACACATGGTACATGTGACATCAGTTCCAAAGAACTTACCCCTTTATTCTGCGAACTAATTCCAGACATAGTAGTTAATGAGCAATAGTTCATGACATAACTGAGACAGAGGTTTTTATTCTTTGCTTGTCTTCACCTTCTTTGATATTAATATCAATTCACAATGCTAAAAAACTTTCAGCTCACACACTGCAAGATGAAACTCAGAATATAATCCTACAATTGGGACATTGTGGGATTATATTCTAAGTTATCAGTGACAGATCAATTGGGATTTGCAGTTTGCATTTCTATAATTTCAAGTATATTTAAATGTCCACATTAGGTTTAGTGTTAGCCTTTTGTCTTGGTGATGCTGGGACATACCAGGTGGTTTCTAAAACTGTGGTAAACAATCTGGACTGCATATATGAAATGCAGTAAGTTCTCTTGTGTTGTTTGATGGGTTTCTTTGCACTATCCTATTTACTAGATAAAGCAAGACCCTCTTCCTTCTGCTGATCCCTCTGGAAGAAATACCACACATGGGCTGTTTTTTAAAGAACACCAGAGTACACTTTCTAGAAGCACATATCTCAGAGTAACAGAAACCAATTTTTATATGCCTTTACAAATTCTGCATTCCTTCCAGACCATCTGCTTAACAGATAATAGAAACAGCTGACACGTATTGAACAAAGTGTCATTCAGGTTTAAGGGAAAAGAGATTTCCTGGATTAATGATTAACAAATGACGGCATTAACTGGTTGATAAATCTTTCAGAACCTCCTTATATATATAACATGATGAGGAGAAGGCTTCTTCCTGCCTGACTTTAGAGTGCTTTGCTGAAGAATTTCTTTAAAGAAGTGAAATTGAGAAGATAAGGGTCACAGATTACAGACTTCAAACATCAGTGAGTATGCAAGAACAGACTAAGAAAGAAGACATTTCTATGCTATATTAAATCTCAAAATCAAAGTTTTGCATACCAAGATGTGCACCATTCATTTCTCAGTCATCTGCACATAAAACACCCATGAAAGTCAGGGAACTGAATTTTCAGTTCTTTAGTCTCTAAACTCAAACACACTGTGCACGGCTAATGTTCCTCCTAGACAAAACATTTGAAGCAAAAATCAGTGTGCAAAAAGTGGTCTATACCCAAAGACATTGAAAATGTGATATATTAAATACGTGCTAGGTTTTATGAGTGTGACCCTCAGGAGTTGCTTCAAACCTGTAAGCAGGCAAAACCTTTTAAACTTAAAATAATCAGTTTTTTGCAAAGAAAATTGTATCTGACCTGAAAAGCAGTGTCATCTTCACATACAAACCACAAAACTGAAAACGCCATCGCTCTTAAATTGTATTGGTGGTTATTGTCATCAGTGAGCATTCCACTGACCTTTTCTCGAAATAAAAATTTTCATGTATTTATTTTCTCAATTTCTTTCCTGCTCATTTTCACCACAACTATTTATTCACTATTCTAAAAGCATATCAAGAAAATGCACTGATAAATATACATATACTGCTAAAACACCATTTTTATATTAATATGGATCTGCTTTAATCTAATTCTAGTGAACTAAGTGGAAAAGGGGTAGTGGTGCAGTGCAGGGTGAAAGTGGGGGAGTTGAAATATTCCTGAAAATAACTTCTTAACCATAGAATAAAGCAGTACATAAAATGTTGTGCCTCTTCTCTGCTTGAGTGACTTCTCGCCTGTGGATAGAAGCAAGTCCTGATTTAGCATCAATTTGTGTCACATGAGACAGTGGGTAGAATCATAAGTAGTCTTTGGCATTCACTGGACAACATTAACAATCTCTGTAGTTGGGGAGAATTTCTGCTCAGAATCCTGCCTAAATTTGTGATTTCATTATTTCAGTGGTGTGCCCTGTCATAATCCTGCCGTCCATGCTGAATTTGATCAACAGCTCAACAGAAATTCTGAACTATCATCAACCATTACTTGAAAGTTTAGTCATATTAATAAGTATATGCCACTGTGTTATACCTACATTTATTCTTCAGCTATTTATGTGGTGAATGCAAATATTTCCTCTAAATTCTCTTTAGAATAGTCATATATCATGTTCTGCACTCTGTATGCAGTAAGGGTCAAAATAAATCTATTAGGCAACATCTTGGATGCAGTCTTATATTAATAGAAAAAATTGAAATTACCACTTGAGAGACATAGACAAATTATTTTATCCAATCCTTCTGGCTATCTTTAGTTAAACACAATTTCTCTAAAAAGTAAAAAGATGATAGCTGAAAGAAAAGGTTGAATGGAGAGAGTGAAAAAGAGCAAGAGAGAAATGCGGTGAGAGGTATGCAGCACTGCAGTGGAAATAAACTTCTTAATTATGCACCGACAACTCTTCCCATTTACACCATGACTGAAATACCTCACATCAACTAATAAGGACTGAGGTGTGGTTAAATATTAGATTTCTAAAAGTAATATTATCTTTGGAAAATGACAAATTATGGTAAAGCTAAATTGATACTTTTGGATTTTGTTGGAAGATTTAGTCATTCCTACATTAAAATTTATTCTCAGATGTATCTATTGCTTTTTATCTTTTTCTGACTAGCATGACTTCTCTTGGAGTTTTAATCTACCTTTATTCTAAAAATTCTACTCATGCCAAGCTACTTCAGGGCACCTAAAGCAATTCTGGTTTGCAGTCAGTGTCTGGTAAGTGGAAAGGAATTATCTCAAGTGCAAGACAAAATGTAACTAAAAATCTGCTGCACTATGTTTTAAGAGTATTTTTTGAAAATTGCAATATCAACCAATTATTAAGGAGATATGAACAAAATCAGAAAAAAAATTCTTGAAAATGTTTCATATGAAAATGAAAGACAGTGATAGTAAGAATGGAAAAGGAAACTGAAGAAAGTCGGTCTGTTTGAGAAGCGCAAATATTTGAGAAGCCCAGATCATTCTTTACCATGAAAGAAAACTTAAATCAAAATTAAGATAAACCACTGTTTTCCAACGAGGTGGTGTTCATTGCATAAAGCATGGGTTTCTGCAATCCCATGGAAATAAACAGACCAACACTTAATCTAGAACATGAGAACTGAAATCACCAGACAGCTGATTGCCTTCATTGTCAGACAAAGATGCAAAAAATATGCAATATTTATCATCATTAAAACTTTTTAAAATATTCTTAACTGAGCTTGACTGTCATCAGACATACTCTATACACTAGATATGAGAGATTTAGCTGTCAAATTAAAGAGCATAGAAAATAAATTCACAATAAAAGGACTAGCAACGGGCAAGCTTTTCTTACAGAAATTCATACATCAATTGGAAATATTCGATTGAAAATAAAAGAAGAATTTTGATGCTTCAGTGTGTCATATCCACCACTAGCAGGATAGTGTTTCTACTGTTTGCTACAAAAAACATAATAAAAAAAATCTCATAAATAAATACAGAGTACATTGTCATTTATAGATTAAATGATATATCCAAATTAGAATATGAAAAAGGATTGTTTTAGTCAAGCAGTTTTCACTTGCCGAATGTACAAACAAAGTAGTGGCTTAAAGAAAACCAAATGTGCACCCACTGACTAGGAGAAAATATTCTTTGACAGAATTCAATAAAATGAAAAAATTAAAAAGAAAAAACAATTTCTAAGTTCCATAAAGTTTCTCAGCTAAAGAGGTGCCAGAGTTGAGCAGAACAATGCAGCTACCAGATTTCCCAAAGATACTTTAAACTGAGTAGAATCTAAGAATCATGTTAGAATGGACATATTGAAGTGAAGCCTCCTCATGCACATCCAGATACGCTTCTCGAAGCTCAGCATGGCACTTAAGTTATATTTACAATTTTACAAAGGAAGTGGACATCTCTGCATTCAGAACTGAACTGAAAAGTAATTTTGTAAAGGAAAGTGTGGATTTAAGTGAAGATAACTGACTGTGCTATATTGATGCCATTTTAAGGTAGCAGGCTACTGAAAAGAAAGCGTTGTAAAAGAGTCTGAGAAGCAGTAACTGATTTTTAGAAGGGGAAACTGAAAAGGTGTGAGAAGCCACAGGTTCAAAATACAAAAGACTATGTAAATATAGACAATCAGGAAATTAAAAGGAGTACTTTAAAGGCTTTATAAAAATGGCACAAGCCACTATTCAGTTATTTTAGTCCAGCCTAAAATCAGAATATCCTCAAAAATCCCCAAACTTTGGTTTTAGCAATTCAACCTTATTTTCACAGTTTATTGCTCAAGTTCTCATGGAAGCTGATGGATACAGTGCTTAAAATTCTGCTCATAAAACAATTGCATGTCATATAGCACAGGAGACATAAAAGTATAGGTGGAAAAACAGAACTCCAGTGCACATATCTATACCTCTGCTACCTCATCATCCTCACTGGCTTTTTCTTCTCGAATTAGGTTTCGTAATAAAGTCCAAAGTCATTCTTTTCCATTTTCCATCTCATCTATCACTGTCTGCTCTTTCATCAAATCTTGGGGTTTTTTTTCTGGTTTATGCTTAGGGCTTTCTTAGGGTTTTGTTTGTTTGTTCCATTGTTGGTGCAATTTGGTGGTTGTTTGAGGTTTTTTTGGTTGTTTTGTTTCTTTGTGTCTCTGTCTCTACTGCTTTAGAGGAAATTTGAAAGAACATTTTCTTCATAACTGTATGATTTGCTTTGTTTTCTTAATCCTCTTCCCCATGCTGAAAATATTTAGTTACTTCAGTTTTGAAGCAGTTTTGAATAACATGGATTGCACTGGTGTGGTAGGTTAACAAAGCCACTCAGTCCTTAACAAAATGAGGAGAAAATAAGGTGAAAAACTCATAGGTTAAGATGAAGGCCGTTTAACAAAGGCTGCACGTGGCTCTTAATAAAGGCAACAGACATGTGCTAAAGTAAAGGGAACAAAAAACCCCTTTATTTTTCTTGAATACCAGGAGTCAATGCCCAGTCACTTCCAGGGAAGTAGGGCCTCAGCATGCTTAGTAGTTGCTTTGGAGGACAAACTTGTTGCTATCAAATGCCACCCCTGTTCCTTTCTCTTAGCTTTTTATTACTGAGCACAATATCATATGGTCTGGAATATCCCTTTGGTCATTTTGGGTCAGCTGTGTTGGCTGTGTCCCCTCACAAACTCTTGCCCAGGCCCAGCCTACTGGCCTTTGGTAGTGGGATTGGAGAGACAGCCTTGATGCTGTTTGAGCACTGCTCAGCTTTACCCAAAACATTGGTGTATTATAAACATCCTTCCAACGACAAAGCACAGGGGTATGAAAGCCACTATGGAAAAAGCTAAGTCCATCACAGCCAGAGCCAATATAAAAATCCAGTTCTTTGTTCACACAAACACTAAGGTTTCATAATAATCACCACTCCTTGAGACAACAATCGAGGTACAGCAGAAGGAAAATGATATCCGTTGCTTACCCATGGATAGAGTCACTCATGCTACTCTTAAAAAGAAGTTTCAGGAGTGAAAATCAGCATGGTGATTTCTAAGATCAGTTCATTTCCTTTTAAAATATGGATTTTTTTGGAAAAACACTCTTAAGCTTCATAGTGGAGTTTAAGAAACCCCACTGGCTATGCATGAGGAGGCTTGCCATGCACTTAAGGTGCGCACCTACCTTAGAGCAATGCTGGTTTTTTGATGCTTTTTTTCCCCCTTGACTCACACCGAGCTATGCACCATTACACGAAATGGAACCTGGCTTTCCTCACAATAAAGGTGATTTCCAAGCTTGTATAAAAATATTTTTAATTTCTATTTTGTTTGTTCTTCTGCTCAGATTTCTCTGCACTTCTAAATCTACTTCTGGTTCATAAGCACACATCTATAACATACCTGAGTGATATTTTCACATTTCCAAAAGAGTAGCTGCCGAACCTGTTCAGGCATGTCATTCCAGGCATTTAGTAAGGTATTCATGAAAAAGTTCATAGATTTTCAATATATTTCCAGACTTGACAAAGGTTATAAAATATATTTATTTTCTCAATGCTAATCTTTTGATTTAGAGTGTAAAAAGATCACTGCTCTAATAGACTGTTAAAGAAAACGCCAACCAACCAAAAAAACAAAAAGAAAGACTTAGGGAAGCACATCTATGTTAATAGAAAAGGCCTGTTCCTAATATATTTGATTACATTTTAAGAACTAACTTAAGCTAATGCTCTACTAGTTTATATACAGAATCAATCTCTTTGAGTAGGGGCAAAACTGGGCATTCATATCCATTTCCTTGTTAAAGGAACCTTTTAAAAGAAGTCCAGTATCAATCACTTTAAAATAATTGCCCACTATAATTGCCTTCTAATTAAAGAATTTACCTGTTTCTTATGACTTATTTAAGCATATTTCTATCTCAAGTTTTTTTGCCTTCTGCTGCATTTCCATCAAGAGGTCTATCATGTACATTTATATCCACTGAGGGAATACAAATTATCAAAGTTCTATTCTCTGCTAGTAAAACTAATGTCAGCACTAATTATATAAATTTAAGCTTGTGAAAAGCAATTTATGTTGACTTAAGTTTTAAAATAATCATAAAAAAGATTAAAAAATTGATTTGTTGCTAAGTGTTAAAAAAAGAAGAGAGGGAAAATATTAGGCTTTTAAGAAAAAAATAGTTAAGATAAACTAACCTTTCTATGGATTATGGAAAAACAGGTATCAATATGCTGCCAGGTTTTGAATCCTAATTTAAAATGTGGTGTTCTTTGCAAATTCCTAGCCTTAGAAGGAAGTTGTGGTTGCAAGGATGCAGATGACAAGACTGCTGTTCTCTCTCTGGCAAAAATATGTGCAGAGAGCTAAAGCTAACGACTTACTAAAGCGTGAATCATTGCTGGGCACTAGGAGCAAATCTTAAATAATGTAACAATTTCTTTTCATAATATTATGAATAGTACTAAATCCAATGAAGAACAGTTTACTTGAAGCCTCTTGTGCTAGATCCTGCCTTTACTAGTTTGCTCTGATGAAACCTCTTTTTCAGGCTAATGCAAGCATTATCTTGCAGGCAGGTATAATATTTTTTATTGTACTCAGAAGCAGAAACAAAGAATTGGTAAAGAATTTGCCATCCCACAGAGACTGGTCTGAATTTCAGGTGCTGCTTTAAAGAAACAAAACTACTTGAAAGCATGAGTTTAGTTGAATATTTATATTTTGGTAGAAGAGGATGTGGATCAGAAATAATATATTACACCACTTGTGTACAGTGTTCTGATTCATAATATTCCACGTAGTAGATGAATGTGGACATTTCTTTTTCTTAAAACAAGTAATTCTTCCATTATCTCCCTTTCTCCATTTTTAAAGCTGTTAATTATTATGCTTTCACAGAGGCTCTTTGCACCATTATTTCTGGTAGTTGTCAATGCTGTGCTCTGAAATCTTACTATGGTTTTTTAAAGAATATCAAATAAATCTTTCTACATAAAAATTGGCAACCATTTTTTATAGAAAATTAACGTATTGCTACTTAAAATATACTTGAAAATAAGGGGGTCCTGGAAACTGTAGGTTTTGAAAGCCCCAAATATCAGCTTGAAATATGTGTCTAGAGAAAATAAGATATTACTTTCCAGTTTCTGCAGCAATACGTACTGGAGAGAAAACAAATAATAGTTTTGCCAGAATGCTTCCCAGCACCATTTTTAATCATAGGAACCTCCATTAAATTACAATTAAGTGTAGGAAAGAGAAGAGGAGTCGTTCAAAATACGGAAGGGTTTCTTGGCATTTAAAAAGTCTTTGCAATTAGAATTTTGAGAATATTGGTTCCTACTAACTGTTATAAATCAGATACCTGAAAGAATATTCCCAAGATGAATTTTTAGCTACAACGTTTGCTTTTATTCACAAATCAGTCTAATTGTATAAACCAATGAAACTGCTATTAAATATATGATTAGATCTTTTTTTTGTAGAATAATATTGAACAGATTAATAAGATGTGGTGTAGCCTGACTGTAGATGTAGCATAGGGTTCTAAAAGCTAGCTTTCTTTTGTATTAACAAAAATGTTGGGATAATTAATGTGGATATTTTAACAATTTTCATTTGCTTCAGAAAATATTGTGCATCTGCACAGCTGTTGATTAGTGAGTGAGATGGAGGGGGCTGTTTGATTTTTCTTGTGTCCTTGAGAGTTCTTTTATTCTGTGCTGACAAGTATCCTCAGAGTTTTCCAGCAAATTAAGGCATGAAAAGTTTTACATTGTGATCTTGACAGTTGAATGTATTTATGGTTTATTACTTTGCAATATATTTCATACTAATCATATTTCATAAACAAACAGCAAACAACGTTACAAAGAGTGACAATTTAGTTTACTTACATGTATCCAACATTTTCAGAATACAGACACATACAATAAAAAAGTTTAACGGTCTCTCTGCTAGTTTTCTTTGACCAGTGCTACACCACTAGGGTCATAATTTCATTTGTATTCCTGAATAAGTAAAATAGTAGGTGTCTAAAGGGATTTGGATCCTCATTTTCAGATCATCTCCACAGTGTGGCTGGGCTGGAGTGTGTCTCAATTCTGGTCTATGTTTCTGACTTCTTTCGTTAAAAAAAAAAAGAATTGAACCTATGCAATGGGATCAAGGAGATTTTTAATAATTTATACTTTTCACTGCTGAGCAGTTCCTCCTGTGGATAAAATACAGCCAGAACTAACCCTCCAGACTAAAGGTTAAGACCTTGGACTGGAATTGGAGACCGTAAAATCATTTGAGCTCTAGGCTTTAAATAATAATTCAGACTAACTTTCTGATCACCTTCTTGCATTTAGATATAAATCCATACCAAAGGTTTTTGGATCTGTCTGAAACAAATGGGAATGAAGAACAAAGCTTCTGCTCAGATTTGTTCCCAAGCTGTTTCTTCAGTGTCTGTTATTTCTGTCCTTTAGTCCTGTAGGTTTTTCAGATGTGTTTGCTAAAGGAATGGAAAAATGATGTCTCCTGTGCAATGTTGAATGATTTAGAGGGAGAGAGTTATGGGTGGTGGTGATCCTGATCCTTTGCTGCATACTGTCCCATGTGATGGAGTGAGAGTTTCTATTCAAGGTACAAAACAACAAAAGTGTGAAAAGATGGCCAAGCATCAGCTGTGTAAATGGGGATGAAGGTACATGCATATTTCAAAAACTCTTTTGAAATGTATCAAAAGGCTATTCTGGAAGCTTTGTGACAGCAATAACTCTGTTTTCAAATCTGCTCCCAATACCTTCTGGTCCTATGTATTCACACTTGTCTATTCTTGGAAAAGCCTGTGATTGTTAGTGTTTTCATCATCTGGTCCAAAAGATCAAGGGTTTGAAATATTTTTTTCAAATTATTTATTTATTTGTTTCCTTTTTTTCCCCCATTTTTTTGCCCCAGATGAAGTCATTGCCTTAACTAAAGGAAAAAAAAAAAAACAAACTACAAAACCAAAAAAAAAAACCCACACAAAAAAGCCAAACAATAAACAACACCCAAAAAACCCCACAAAAACCCATAAACTTCCAACAAGGACAAAAAAAACAACCAAAAACCAAACAGCCTCCCCACAATTGAATCAATTTACTCAAAATAAAATGTATTTTTATAAACTTTACTGAATTATTGTTATTGATGCTAATGAATGAAAAATTCTGAAACATTTAAGAAGAAAATTTGCTTTGGCCTAATTTTTTTTCATTATGCTTTGCATCTGCTATGTAATCAACAAAGGTGGCACTGCCTATCATAACTAATGGAGGTTATCGATAAAAAGTAGTTATTAAAATTATCTCCTTCAGTCTCAAAAGATCATTTTAATAGCTATGAAAAACTGAGTCATATTAAAAAACTACCTGAAGAACAAAGACAACATGATCCAAACTAAAAACAAAAATAATAAACATCTAATTCTGATGTTAAAAATTATTACATACAACTATTCTCAAAAAACATAAGAAAAAAAGCTGGTTTGCATATGTTCTTAAAATAGATTTTAGCATTCATGGTATAAGATTTACAGTTTTCATTACTTTATGTTTAGTGTCTTATTTGGAATTTTTTTATCTTTTTATGTTATCTATAGTTCACACACCAGAGCAACATTTTCCATAGGTTCATAATGTAGATCAGAGAAGGAGCAAAATACTACTACCTTACTTTTGTACCTTACACAACAAGAATAGCAAACAAATATTTATATATATATTTTCCAATGCTCTGAAACAATATACAACTGTGAGCACTAAATATATTCGTGATCAAATAATATCTGTAACTGTGCAGCCTGTGATTTCAGTGGAAATTCAAAATGTTGAGAAATACATTCTCTTTGGTTATGGCAGTAAAATGAAACTATATTAAAAAACTATGTATTTCTTTAAAATTAAATTATGGGAAGAAAGAGACAGAGATTTGACTTTTAATTCTGTATTTTCCTTTTTCAAGAAATAGACATGTAACAGGAAAATAGTGTTTGTAAACATTTCTCTGAAGAAAATCTGTCCATCTGATATTATGGTATTTTCCAATTTTCCTAAAATTGTTTTTGAAAGAGAACAAGCAGCAAGATAAGCAAAAATAAGACCTGACAAACAACATTGTTAATATGGAAACAAACATTGTTTTAGAATACTGTCAAAATATTAAGATGGCCTTTCTGAATTTTTTTATTAGTTTAGAAATTTTTTTATGTTGGAGAAGAAAAGCTGTTCTCTGAATTGTATAAGATTCATAGAAAACAGAGTAAATTATAAAAATATAAGTTTCATAAAGAATAATTACTGCAAGAAGTTCTAATGCAATCCACAGAGCTTATGATGCTATTGCATGTGTTTGATCAATCTTCAGCAGTCCAAGAAAGTAAAATGGCAGTTTACGAAGACAAGGATAGATCAAATGAGTAATTGTAATTATTATGAGTGGATTTTTATAGAATTATTATTCAATTATGCAATATTTTTAATAAAAATATAACCGCTCGCCAAAAAGCAATGCCCAACATTAGAACTGAAGCTACTGGAGTAAGTAGATCAAATATATGTACTAATACCTTCTCCTTTTTATTAGATTTACACTTGTCTGTGTCCCTGAAAGTACCATCTGAAATGTGCACTATCAGGTGCATGTATTTTATCAGCCAACACACATCAAATGAATAAACTTGGACTGTAATAGCTGTGGTGATGCAACACCACCATCGGCACTGTTTTTTTTTCTGGAGACCTTCTTTATAAGAGTAGCAACCATGTAACCTTATCTATTGATCTTCTAATTAAGGAATGCATTAACAAGTTCTAAAATTATTAAGGACTGAAATCCCAGGGATTTCAACTGTACTTTAACATATTCCTAAGTGCTTTAAAGAAACTGAAGGGAAACAGCAAGAAGAATATATTGTATAAAAAATATGTGTGTACTAGACCTGAACAACCAGGTCTAGCATCCCTCCAAATATTTTAAATACCAATGTAAATTCCAATAAAATCTAACTGAGAGGAAACCTATGCAAGCATTTCAACCACTGGTTGAAAAAAATACAGAAGACAGTGAGCAGAAGCTTTCGTTCAGTGCTAAGATTCCAAATTTTAGGATGCTGTGTTTTACTCATTTTGGTGTTCATGTACCTGGTTTTGATTCTGTTTCCAAAGAATATATTCCCTGGCATTTTTTGGATTATAGAAGACATGATCTATGACTGAAGACAGTTACAGAATGCCTGCTAAAATGTTATAAGGTTCTTAAATGTAAAATGTACATGCAAGTGTAGGAGGTATCTCTTTATATATAAAGTGTTGTTAAATTAAAAAAAATTAAATTTAAAAAAAAATTTGCACAGAACTTGTCAAATAGATCAAATGTCCACCTCTTTCAGATTTTGTAGTGAATATTCCTCAAGGATTCTAGAAGAATGCACTTACTAGACAAATATGGATTACTACTCTACAGGAAAAGACTTCAATGGAAGTTTATGTTCATTACGTTTTACAGCAGATACTTTTATTTTGTCCATGTTATATTTTATAAATTTTATCCTTAAAGATCAAATTTGGCAATGATTTTTGAAGTTAATTTTGTATTTGATAAATCAAGAGGGTTTTGGTGGGTTGGTTAGTTGTTTGGTTGATTGGTTGGTTGGGATTGTTTGTTTGTTTTTTTTTACTTGAGTACTTCAATTATCTCAAAATATCAATCCAAAGATATTTGCCTTCTATCCTTAACTAACAGTGCTTATTCAAATACACATCCAAATTATTTTCCCTGTTCTTCATAAGCAATCTTTGTCTCTTCACTTTTTAAGGGATGCAGGCTACATGTATTCCCCTTCAGGTTTCAGGGTCAACATTTCCATCAGACTCTGATCGTGCTTTCATAGTTCAGTTGTTTAGTTTTGCGATGGCATGGAGGAAGACAGTCACTATAGACACTGAAGATGGCCCCTTAAACTTTCTGATTGTGGAAACTGCCATGAGGCTAAAGCTGGATAATTTCCTTAACATAGATGAAACAAGAGCAATGTTGGGAAGGGAACGGGGAAAGGGGGAAGCAGGCTAGAGATAACAGTCGCATCATTCCTTGAAGTAAAATCCCAAACCACCTAAGCCACAACATGGAGCAACCTGGCAACATTACCTTCCTATTCTCTCTGACTGGTGTCTCTAGAATGATTCTGTACTATCCATTTATTTGAAGACTTAGTAATACCTTCAGGACTACTTTCATAACATTAAAACTTTTACTCTTTTGCACCACTAACATGAGTAGAAGAAAGTTCCTAGCTGAAATACCGTCCAAGACTTCCTGCTGTCAATGAAGAGGCGATTTAGAATGAGAAATGTGGGTTCACATTTTAATTATTTTTTTCTCAGACTCATCACTATACATCCATTGTCAGCTATTATTATGTGGTTCCAGTTAATTTCTGTCCTGTTAAATTTTGTTTGCAATGCTTAGACAACTGTACATTTGGTGTGTGTGTGTGTCTCTCATGTTTGCCAAAACCAGATAAACAAGTCAGAGTCTGCTGATCTCTAGAGCGGAAATTTGAGATGGCCTACTTCAATGTTAAAAGAAGATTCTCTCTTTGGATTTGCTGGTATATAGGTAGTCAATTTGTATTCCCAATGATGTTTTTTAGTAATAGTTAGCTATTGGCTTCTATTTACCTTATGAAAATGCAAAACACGTATCTGAGTTAACAATATTCCAAGGAAAAAAATTGCTTCTACATTTCCAAAGGATATCCAACTACAGAAATTTCACTTCTCCTCAATAACTACTCCTTTACTACTATGTAACTTTAGGGTGAAAATGTGAAAAACTGAACCTGTCCCTTTATCTGACTTTTTTTCCCTGAAAAATTAGGCCAGCACTTTTATTAGTAAAATCATAGTTAAATTTGTCTGATTTGGAAACAAGTAGTGAGAATTATATTGTTGTTGAGTCAGTAAAAGTTCAATTTTAAGGCATAAGATTGCATTTGAACCATAAAATCAGTAGTACATATCAACCCTGTATTCTCTTGATAATCTCCAATATTTTGGCCACCTTCTGAATTCTCAAATACTTTCAACAAGTTTGATCACACTTGCCCATTAAGGACTCAAAAAAAGAACATGAACAATTGATCATGAAATTTGCAATATAAGAATGTGCACTAATATGGTAAAAACGAGTTGACTGAGATTATATGAGATGAGATAATGTTACCCTGTTAAGCATTTCTGCCGTAATAAAAATCCCTGCTACTGTATAAGCACTTAGTCTTTATCAAAAACAGATAAGTAAAGGAGTTAAAATGAATTCTCTGAACATGTATTTGTCAGTGCTTACTGAAAATGCATTGCAACCTCCATCAGCTGGGTCTGCCAAACTCAATAAGCAAAACAATGTGGTATGGTCAATTTGTGCATGAGACAGATGTTTTGTGGAGTATTTGTTATGCCTGCAGGGAGCTGAGTGACCACAGCTTCCAATCAGCAGTAGATGTAATATAACATCCTAACATTGCTTTCCTCTGCAACAAGATTTAGCATGTTGCACACAATACTAGCAAGATTGCTAGGTTTTCTCTGAATTGTTCCAAAAATGTCTGTTGAAATTGAATGTAAGTAGAAAAAATGTCACTGGAAAAAAAAGAATGAAGTGCTGCATTGCTCTTTCATTTTAAGTTAATCTGTCAAACAGTAAGCTGTTTTCATCTTGTGGCAATCTAATTCAATGGAAAAAAAAAAAGGATTATGGGACACAGATTCCTAAATATATATTTACTTTTTCTTGGTAACCATGCAGTTCTTCTTTCTCCTTTGAAAATCACTCCATACTACATCTCATGTGTACAGACCCCATTCTACAGAATTCTTCAAACTTGATGATATAAAAAAGAAGAAAATCTCACAGATCTCAAAGATGAATGCAGAAAAAAAGATAATTGCTAACAGAGGAACTTAGATTTAATATTTAGCTCATGAACCAGAAATTTCTTTCAGAAGTGCAAGATTGTTCTGTCTCACTGCTGCCAAATTTTGTTTCTTCACAGTTTTCATTTTATTTTCATTTCAGATAGTCTATTTTGATAGACTTGCTTACCTAGTCTGTTTAGATACTATGTTCCCATTTTCAAAACAGAAACACTGAATTTAAAAATAATGAAAAATACTTAACTTTTCCCTCAGAGATGTCCTACTTCTTTTGGATGATATGCCTAAAACTGGTTTGACTGTAATCTCAGTATTTTTAAATAACCTAGGAGGAAAAAAAATGGAATATAGAAACCCCTATGCTTCCTGGCATGCAAGAAATAAAGATTTATCACTGTTTGGGGCATAATTCGTTATTAAGGTTCCAAGACACTATGACCTTCAAATGGCTTAATTCCTTATCAATTTTAACTCCTTTGAATGTGGTTTTGGTTTTCATGAGTTTTTTCCCCATGTGTTAGCTTTCAAGGAAAAAGTACTTCAGTGAACAACATGGCAATTCCAATATGTTTGGCTGAAGATATGATGCTTGGGTAGTACCATTTCTACACCTTTTGCAGCTGATGCATCATTCTTGTCTTTACTTAGTGTGTCCCTGACACCAAGTCTGTTTGTCCTTTCTCTCCCAGCACTTTTATTATAAGCATGAGGTGAAACAGGCCGAAAGAGTTTTCCCAACTAGGTGACTTTGTAAAAAATTGGTAAAAAACAATATGTAGATTTTAACTGGCTTATTGTCTGTTACTTTAGGTTTTTAGAAAGCATATTACATGTTTCTATCCATCTATGGAACCAGGCTGACTGATTTTACAAACTGAGAGTATGTCCATTGGTTTAGGAGAATATCTTCATATTCAGGATGAAATTCAGGATGAAATAAATCAGAGAGGGTGTATCTGGAAGATTCATACCTCTCATGTTTGACAAGTTTGGTGACACATCTGAAGATATTTATCCAGTTGGCTTCAAAATATCTAAAACCCGAAGATTCAGAAACTCATTTTTCACAACAGAACCACTTCTCCAAATGAGGGCTGACAGTACAGAACAGGAGTCATGACTAGCAGCAATCAGAAAGGACAATTCTTACAGTAGAAGAAAAATTTAATTCTCCATTATGACATCCAGAGTGTTACTGGAACTACTGTGTGATGTTTATATAATCCTTATATGTATAATATATATCTTAAATAAAGTCATGTTGCTATGTTTTGAATAGTGTCTTGAGTGTAAGATAAATATCATAATTTTCAGTGAAGTCTGAAAAGCCTGTGCAGTAGATGTTCAAATAGCAAACTATTCCTCTACTTCAGCTGTGTAATCTGCAACTGGCTGAACACCAAAATTCCTTTTAGAGAGGTTCCTTCTAACCTTTTAACTTTTTGAGCCAAGTTTCAATAGCCTGCAATTTTTTAGAACCTAGAATAACAGGGCTTATAATGAAAATACTTATGTTCTTGTGGCTATAGATGTGCCAGCTACTGCTGTAATAATCAGCAGATAATTACTTTTAGCTTTCCACTCAATGAATTAGCACAGATGAAATTTTTCATTAAAAGATGAGATGTGCTGTAAGAAAGTTCATTTCAGGATATGTCCACAATAATAAACTTCTGTGATTTCTCAATACAATTTTTTTCTGTGTGTTATTTTTTTTAAATTCAGGAGGACTAGCGTGACTAAAGATATTCAGAATGAAAGGGCAGGTAGCTGAGTGCAGTTATCCTTAAAGCCTGACCCATGAGCATAGAGCTCAGGGGTCGGTATGATGTGCTGAAGTGAGCTGTGGTTTGATGAATCAGCTCCTGTGGAGAGTAGCCTGCAGATATTCTCAAGAATTTCTGAGAGCTGCTTGATATTTAGATGAAAAAAAAAAAAATCCAAAAAATGCTGTTTGTCTGACAGCAAGAACACCACCCAACCTACCTTATTTTGTAGGAATACTGATTTCTAGTTGTTTTTCTTTTATTAGGAATGAAAACAACTAACCCATTGCCAACAGCAAAACAGTGATTATGAAGATCACATTATGAATTCTAACTTTTAAAATATTTCACTATTATTAAGTAGTCATTATTATGGAAAGTCATACCAGGAATGGATATAGCAAAATAACATCTATTGTTATTATTTATCATTACTTTAGTTAATCAATCAGTGCTCAGGGCTTTTTTTTCTGGATGTTAATTTGACCCACAGGATAAATTTAAACTGTGTCAGGTGATGATTTCTTTCATCATGAGAGGAGTTAACCCTTTACCTAGAAAAACTTTCTTACTAATAAAAATTCTGCAGAGTCATTAGATAATTATTTATTCTTTTTTTTGCTTCCTGCTGTTGTTTTATAACCTAATTTGCCCTCCTGAAAGTTTCCAGGACTGCTGAGTTAAGGGAAAAAGGAAGCAATGGACAAATGAAATATACTTGTATTTATTGTCTTCTGCTTTCTTATGTACTGTTGCTAGATGATATCCAGTAGCCTAGAGCTACTTTAAAAAGTAGTTACAGTACATACAGATAAAATCATCTTGCATTTTCACTAGTTTAGGAATGCAAATCTATATTTAGTTTTATTAGTAAAATTAGAATAATTTCAACTGAGCTCCTCTCTGTGAATTGAAAATATTATATAATTTATAACATATATATTTTAAATTAAAATTACTAAAAAGAACAGCTGCTCCTATTATGCTCAAGTTTTATTTGCTTCCTTTCTTCAAATAAAATAAAAAAAGAGTCTTCATTTTCTTGTCAAATCCCATCCATTCCTCTTTCATATAATGCCTCTTAAAATAAGATATGGCCATTGTGACTGCAAAAAGACTAATGATTTCAGGAATCAAATTAAATCAAGTTGGGATTGCTAGGAGAAGGACTCTAGAATCGGTGGTAACAACTGGAAAACTGACTAATTTGTCAATAGCTGAGAGTGAATGTTACTTTGTCATTTAGTTCACTAATTAATCATATCTTCAATCACACTGCTCTCAGCCTTGGTTTCCATTTCCTCCTTTTCATTTTGTTTCTACAGTGTGTTCTCCTGCAAGGTGTCAGATGAGTTTTTCAAAAGGCTATAATTCTTTCATTAATTTTTCAGTTACACAGCCCCCTTATGATGAATTCTTTTTATTGTATTCCCCACTTCCCTCCTCCCTTGCTCTGCTCTGCTAAACTTCCAGCCTATAAAGTTATGGTCATATGAGAAAAGTTCTCTTACCTAGACATTCAAAGTGGAAAAGAATGATATTTCAGATTTCATCCAATCACAGATATTTCAACCATTATTAAAAAAAAAAAAAAGATAAGAAAAATATTTGGTGCTTAAAACATGATAGAAACATCACTCTTTTCCCTTTTGATTTTATTAGTGACTAAATTAACTTCTTTTTTTAACTATATCATATGAAGTCTGAGAAAAATACCCTACTTTCTCAAAATGGATAAAGTAAATTTATTATTATTTACTCTCTCTAGTATAAGGAGAAACATATAAATATAGTCACATATATCTGCAGCAGGAAATTTTCAAGAAAGGCAAAGAAATTTCTTCCTTAGAGAAAATCTTTTTTCCTTTTTGGACAGTATTCTTCCTGTAATATGAGAGTAGCACAGCCACCTTTGGTAACAGAGGAATAGGACCAATATATATTTCAAATGAGTGAATGACATGCCAAAGGAGTGCTATTTGTTCCTGCTAAGTGGATTCATCCTGTTTAATTTAACTGGAAGGTTAACTTGTAAACTAGTTTTGCCCAGACACAGAAAGACGCTGGGAAAGAACATGAGATATTTCCCCTTTCTGCTGCTTTTGAGATGTTTTGAGAAGAATGAGTAATTTGAGATTATGTTATTTCAAGGTATCTTCATGAAGTACTAGAAGATTTTTTCATCTTTGCTCTACTTGCACCCTACTGCCCAAGAGAATCTTTTGTTCTATACTAAACCATGGGCAGCTATTGATGTTTCCTTGTCCAGTTTGTCAGAGAAAGTAAAGAATGATAATTGCCTACATCCTTTGCTTGCTCTGAGTTTTTCCTGATGTTTCATTGAAGTTGGTGCCTGATATTTTAATTCAGGCAATCAAATTTACAGATGTTCTCCTCACACATATGGAAGTGATTCCTGAGGCTTATGGACTAAAACCAGAATTAATTTGATTTTCATAAAATGGTAAGTGTATTGACATGCTGATTAAGAAGCTCAGATTTTGCTATGGAAGTTAAGAAGTATTGGGATTTAAATGTTCTAAAGCACCTGAAAATAGAAAAGGGAATGACAAGATTTTTCCAAGTCTTTTGCCAGACTACTGGGAGATTCATGGTGCCTAATATTTAAGAAAAGGAGCACAGTGCATAAAGTAAGCTATAATAATTAATAATATAAGGATGTAAAATATCTTTCTGCACCTTTGCTTAACTCTGATGTAGCCTGAAGATGCTTATAATGATACAGCATCATTAAGCTAATTGAATTTCCAATTAAACCATTTATGAAAATTGAGGGACTTTTGGCAAGCACAAAAATCTTACTTGTAAGATTATATTTATATTTGGTCAAAGCATTTCGCACTTCTCCTCTCTTTAACTTCAAATATGTAACACGTGTGGGGATTTACGGTAGTTTTGTGACTGATGTTGGAGTTGACACCTGCCAAACTTAGTTTACTCATTTGTTTAACTTATGGGCCCAGTGCGATGAACACATATTATAAGTAGATCCTCAGATATAAATGGTTTAGAAACTGTTTATGTTTAAAATCAGTCTTGAGGACATTTGATTTTCAGTTTGATTCAAATATTTGTATGCATATCTGCCTTTCTCCTTCTCCACTAATGTGAACTATAGTGTTTCAAGTGATACTGGTGTGAGAAGGATCAGACACCTACTGAAACTTGAATTATCAGGCTGTCACACGCGATTTCATCTCTCTCTGTGCTAAACCAACATATTAAAAACTGAAAGTGGAAGTAGAAATAAAACAACAAATGACACTTTGTCTACAACATTTGACCATTGTCACTAGCTCAGTTCTTTTAAAAATAAACTAAATTAAAACCAGAGCAAGGGTTGCTATCAAACATTTGGAATCTCAGTGGAAAAAACTATTTCTCAAAGGTTAATAAAGACTGCTGGCAATTGTTATCCAGCAGTGGCTAAAAATGAAACTAATATGAACAAATAACACACAGAGTATGTTATTGCATTTTCATAATGCAGTTTAATTTTGCAGTTCTTCAACAATAAAAGTAAGTGATTCAAGTTTAATAAAAAAAATGGAGTCAAAGTGAATGAAATATCTTACTTTTACAGCCATGGGAACAATTTGACATGCAGCACATCCAAGTGCAATAATAAGTTATGAGAGCAAGACTGACAGGAAAGAAATAATTTTACAGTGTTAAGACTGGCAAAAACTAGAACTAAATTAAACTTATTTGTGGAATAGCATCATCCTGTACTGAAAATATTATATTAATATTAAAATTTTTTCCCTTTTTCTCATAAGTGCATGTTTGGTTTGCATGGCATGGGTTTGGTAGCAGGTGTGCTGAAGAAGTGGCTCTGTGAGAAGAGATGAAGAGTTTCCCTGTGTCTGAAAATGATTTTTCCAGCTGGCTCCAAACAGGACCTGATGCTGCCCAAAACTGAGGCCCTCAGCAACACTGGTGGTGCCACTGTGATAACATATTTAAGAAAGGGTAAAAAATGGTGTGCAGCAGCTGTGAGAGTGAGAGGAGTGAGGAAAATGTGAAAGAAGGTAAAGTTTTAAACATATAAAGGGTAACTTAGGTTATACTAGAATACTCAAAAGCAGATTCTCAAATCAGAAATGAACTTAAGTTTCCACTGATCTAGTTTTAGCCTTCAAGATTTTTAGGAAACTACTATCACAAAATGCTATGTATCTCACTCAAAAATAGCCACTCAACTTTCCACGTCACTGTAGCTCTGGGTGGTTATCTTCTCAGTTTAAAGATAAATTCTAAATTTAAGTTTAAAACAAAAATGCAATACTAACTCCTTGAGTCTTTTTGTACCCCATGGTGAGGTATCAGCTCTTCAGACAGTGCAACCAGTGCAATTATGTAGATTTGCTCTGCCACAACTAATTTAATTCCAAATTCTTTGTGGAATTTGAAACATTTTACAACTAACGTATCCAGAGATTCCTACACTACTACACAGTTCCTGGAAGCTACAACCTTCATCAAGCATGGGTAAAACAGCTAAGTGCTCTGGGCAGAAAATCAGTGGCAGAAGAAGAATTGCATTCCCAAGTACAGAAAATGGATCATATGTATACATTTATCTGTCTAAATAAAAAAGGAAAAAAAGAGTTTAAAAGGACAGTGGGGAAAACTCGGGCACTGGGTGCTAGCTCATCCAAACCACTTACATTTTTGCTCCAAGGCTCTTTTTTATATCACCGCAATGGTGTGTTTTTGTAAAAAGACTCAAGCATGATCCTTGACATGGTAGCATCTTGTAAGAAATTCTTCCAAGAGGCAATGTAGTGATGTAGCACCATAATGGGCTGTTCCAAGGGTTTTCTAGCACTATTCCAGCAGGCTTTGTCACTGTTTTCATCTTGAATGATGCCACATCATCAAACTAGTTCTATAAAGCACTAGTCTGGCATATTCTTGCAGGCATTTTAAAGTGAGAAAGAATCCAAAGAATTACTGTTTGTATCTTTGTGACACACCAGCTCAAACCAGCCATAAACAGAATGAGTCAGTATGTGTGAGCTAGTTTTTTGTATTTACTTGTTTGGCCACTTCGAAACAGCTTTATGTTCATTTCACATGCACTCAAGATGTCTGAAAGCGTGTGAGTGCATTAGAGGTTGACAGATATACATTTTTTGAACATATTCTGGGCATGCATTTAAGTACCCAGAACCTCCACTGATTTACTCCCACAAGCTCTGCTCTCCCAGACCCTGTAGGAATGGACAGTAATGCAGGAAACAGAGAGAGAGAGCAGGGTTGGGTTTTTTCCTGGTTGGTAGCATTAGTGACAGAGGCAGAGTGAGCCAGACTGGTGTTTTGTGGATAGCTAATGGGATCAAAGGCATCTAGTATTTAAGTGAAGGAATTAATTTGTTTTGACCTGCCCTGAAGCTACTGCAGAATTAAACTTTGCTGGTTCATGAACTGAGGACAATAAAAAGGTATTTTATCTACTATACAAAGGCACACTTAATCAACCCTGCTGAGTCTAAAAGACAGCATAAACTACTTGCAAGTGTAGGAGCTAGTTTTTAACCAAGTATCTAATGCTATCTAAAATATCAGCGCTTCATGTTGAGACTATTAATAAAAGCATGGTAAATTACTTGTTTCATCTGTTGGACATAAGAACCACAAGACACTTGGCTTGTGAAGGGCAGACCAAACTGCCATCACTAATATACAAAGGTATTTTGATGGAGTACTCCGATGAAGTGCTCTGCTTCCCTGCAGATATCATTGCAGGGATGCAACCTAGTCCAATCCTCTAGAGTTTAGTGCCCTTCTTTATCCATACCATAGCTTCTACTCAGAACATGAACTGCTGGTCTATATGACAAAGGTCATAAATTTCTATCTCAGTTTTTCTGCTACAGTGAAAGCACAATTGAATAAGATGGAATAAACTCTATAGAATACAGAAATGTGTGAACTCTTGTCTAATCTTGTCTAATCATTTTCTCTTCCAGAAGCAACTTCAAGCTACGTATTTAGAAGTGAAATAATTATTATTTGGGCATTAACTTATTTAAACCTGAAAATCAGTAGAAATTACACACACACACACACACACATGCACACATATATTTATATATTAAAAAAATTGAACAAGCCATCAAATTTTAATGTTCCCTAGTTTAGTCTTTCCGTATCCTGAGTTTGCAGGGTCAGAGATTATCTTTTTTTAAATGAAATTATTCTCCTAGGAGATATTTGAACTTTTCATGACATTTCTGCATTAAAGTA